>CM019148.1:89354467-89503608 GCA_009733165.1 Naja naja | reverse complement strand
TTGCTGTCCACCCCCAAACGCAACTGAAAACATCATATGTGGAGTTGAAGCTAGCCTAGCCAAAATTAACAGACACAGCCAATAAAATCAGACTTGAAGTCACCAGCGTCCTCTGCTCCAGCAGTCCACCCAGAAGCAACTTACACAAAGAAGAACAAAAGCACTCAGCAACTTGAGGAAAGACAACAACATAATCATCCTCCCAGCAGACAAAGGCAGCGCCACAGTCGTGATGAACACATCTGACTACCAATCCAAACTATCAACCTACTCCAAGACCCGCTTACAAACCTCTAAACACAGACCCCACCACCTATCTGGAGAAAACCACCAAATCCAAAATAAAAGCCTCGCCCATCAGTGAAGAGATCCAACAAAGAATCATCCCCAGAGAAAAATCATCTAGATGCCCTAAGCTCTATGGCCTCCCCAAGATACACAAAGAAGGAACACCACTCAGACCCATAGTCAGCTCCATAGGCTCACCTCTACAGAACCTTGCCAAATTTCTCACCAAACAACTCCAGCCCTACACAGAATCCATCACCTCACACGTACAAAATTCTTTCCACTTCATAGAAACAATAAAGAAACAAAACCTACAACCCAGTGACCTACTTGTGAGCTTCGATGTCATATCCCTCTTCACTCAAGTACCTATTAAAGAAGCCTTGACAGCTATCCAAAACAAATACAACCCCCTAAGCACATCCTAGATCTGACCAACCATTGCCTTTCCAACCGTACTTCATCCACAATGGACAAAGATATAAACAGATAGAAGGAGCACCTATGGGATCACCCCTCTCACCCGTCATAGCTAACCTATACATGGAACATTTTGAAACCAATGCTCTAGACAAATCCGAATACAAACCCAAACTCTGGCTTAGATATGTAGATGACACTTTCGTAATTTGGCCACAGGAAAGAAAAACTGGACAACTTCCTCACACATCTCAACAGCCTACACCCCAAAATACAATTTACCATGGAAACAGAAACCAACAATCAACTTCCGTTCCTGGGCGTCCTAATTTACAAAAACCCAGCGGCTCCTAGGACACACCATCTACCAGAAAAAGACACACACTAACGCTACTTAAATGCACAATCCCATCACCACCCTGCACAGATCAACTCCGTAGCCAAGACCCTCATCTCCAGAACCAAGCCTAGCTGACAAAGACCACTTGAGAACAGAATTACACACCCTCACTAGCGTATTAATGTCCAATGGATTCCAAAAGCACAATCACCAACCTAATCCGGAGACTCCCCAAAACCAAGACACAGAACAGGACAATGGCATCGCCCTCCTCCCTTACATCAAAGGCACCACAGATAAAATCAGCAAAATTCTCCACAAACACAATATCAGGACAGCCTTTGGCACTGACCAAAAATAGCCAACATCTTAAGAAACCCCAAAGACAAGATCCAGCTAGAAAACCAAGGAGTTTATAAAATACCATGCAAAATTTGCCCAGCCACATACATTGGACAAACCAACAGGAGAATAAATGCGCATCATAGAACACAAAGCAGTCAGAAAAGAAGAAAAACTTCCTCCCTTTTCCAGCACCTTAAAGCCACAGGACATGAAATTGATTTTGAGGGATCAAACTTATCTCCAATACTGAACACTTCAACAAGAGAATAATTAGGGAAGCCATCGAAATAGAAACACCCCCATAACATGAATAAGCGGGATGATACTTCCATACCAGACATCTGGAAACTAGCCCTAATCAACAAGCGAGTCCCAGCCACAAAACCAACACGGACCCAAAATAACACATGATGCCACCACCAATCTCCTTCACCAGACTCAAACCCAAGCCCACGCCACAGATGAAAGGCAACCACCATCCAGAAACCAGACCATGGCTGCAACACCAGCTGCTACACCCCCTCCAACCCCCAAACTAAGCAAACTGACACTGCGCTATAAACACATAGCCAGACCTCAAACTCGGAGCCAAACCAAGGCCCAGAATGCCACATCACAGCCTTCCACCCAGGATACTACATCACAGAACTCAGGAGATCACAACACAAAACATCAGGAGGTTGCAGCACAGACAACGACCCAGGAGATTACAGCACCACACCCAGGACGTCACAACAATAGAACTCAGAAGGTCATCACACAGCCCATTACCCAGGTCGTTACAACACAAAAGGCTGAGAGACACACAGCCAGCACCTCAGCCACACAGGGTCTCAGGAAAAAGCCATCCAATCTGCATACATCAACTCCACAAACCAATCAAGAAGTAACAACACAGCCAACTCTAGAGTTTAAAAGGGAAAAACAGCCACGATCACACACTTCTCCCAGGAGAACGAAGCTGAAGACACCAGCCTGAAGATGACGGATGAGATTTCGTCGAAGCGTTGCCAAGGTATTCTCAATCTTACGGGACAAGACCGAATACACAAGACCTACATACCTTTACCATGAAAATCTAAATATATATATATATATATATATATATATATATATATATATATATATATGTATATGTCTCAATTGTAAAGCTGTAAAAATGTGTAATGGATATTGTGGCATACTGTGTATGTGATAAAATTCTATTTTATATATTATTCTATTTATATTATTATATATTATTCCATAAAATTCTATTTTATATATCATTTACTAAATGTATATCTTGGATTTCTATTAAGGAGCAAGGTGGCTTGGATGTTTAGGAAGCTGGGTTGGAAGTTAGCAAGTCTGCATTCGAGTGTTGCCATGGGGAGAGGGGGGGAATGAACTCCTGTCCTTCGCTCCAGTTTTTGCTGGGGACATGAAAGGAGCCACCAAGTGAATGTCCCCCCAGACAACTGTTATGTCACTGGCTAATCCTTTCAACCCAGAAGCAAATCTTGGTGCTTCCGAGATGAGTGCAATTTCTATTCCTATAGTGCTCAAAGTGTTTACAGAAATTGAAAAAATTGGATTATAGCACAAGAGTAAAAATATAATTGAAATCAAGCCAAATTAAAATCAACATAAATTTATTTATTTATTTATTTATTTTCATTTATTAATGCGACTTATATGCCACCCCCTCTCCAAAAGGACTCGAGCTCACAGCTAAAAATACAACAATAAATAAATTAATTAAAAGCATATTAAACAAGTTGAAGCCGAATTAAAATTAAAACCCATAGTTAAAATAGAACCAACCCCAGAGAATCAGCACAGCCCGGTTGTAAAAGAGCCAGGTCTTCAAATCGTGGTGGAAGATCGAAGATCGGGGGCCAGCCGAGCTCCAGTGGAAGAAGATTCCACAGAGTGGGAGCCGCCAAAAGTAGGCCCTCCCGGGTCACATAGCGACATTGAGTGCACCCGAGGAGACCCTGTCTGTGCCCATACAGGCGGTTAGTATTTGATGTTGGGAGGAGCCGTTCTCATAAATAACCTGGACCCATGCCATGCTGGACTTTGAATGTTAATACCAGAACCTTGAATCTCACCCGAGGGCAAAGAAGCCAATGCAGGGTGCGGGAGGGTGTAACAATGGGAGTATCGGGAAGCTCCCATCACTACCCGGCCACATTCTGCACCAGTTGAAGCCTCCGAGTGGTACACAAGGGCAGTCCTAGGTAGAGAGCATTACAGTAGTCGAGTCAGGAAATGGGCCTGAGTGACTGTGCGGGCATCTCGGTCCAGGAATGGGCATAACTGGCGAACCAGCTGGATCTGGGCAAAGGCCCCTGGCCATGGCCCCACCTGCTCCTCCAATTTGAGCGTGAGTCCAGGAGGACCCCCAGATTCCGTGCCCTGTCCATGGAGGGCAACACCTCCTCCCCATGACCAAAGATGGAACATCCAAACTGGACCGAGATGTGGTATGCACAGCCACTCTGTCTTGGCTGGATTGAGTGAAGCATGTTCCTGTCCATCCAGATCGCACGCTTCCAGACAACGGGACATCACGGAGAGAGCATCACTGATGTGGCCTGGGGTGGAGAAGTATAACTGCGTATCATCAGCATACTGATGATAACTCACCCCAAAGCCATGGATGATCTCACCCAGTGGCTTCATATAAATGTTGAACAGGAGGGGCGAGAGGACCGAGCCCTGGGGCACCCCACAAGTGAGATACTTTGGAGTCGACCTCTGCCCCCCTGCCAACACTGTTTGCAAATGTCCCGAGAGGTAGGAGGAGAACCACCATAAAACAGTGCCTCCCACTCCGAACCCCCCAAGATGCCGCAACAGGATACCATGGTCGATGGTATCGAAAGCTGCTGAGAGATCTAACAGGACCAGGACAGAGGAAAAACCCTGTCCCGAGCCTAGAGATCATCAATCAGCGACCAATGCTGTCTCCGTGCTGTACCCAGGCCGGAAGCCCGATTGGTACGGATCCAGGTAGTCTGCTTCCTCTAGGAAAAGTGGCAATTGCTGGGCCACCACACTCTCAACAACCTTTGCTAAAAAAGGTTGGAGACCAGACGAAAGTTGTTCAGCGTGGCTGGGTCAGGGCAGGCTTCTTCAGAAGGGGCCTCACCACCGCCTCTTTCAAAGCGGCAGGGAATAACCCCTCCCTTAATGAAGCATTGACCACTGCCGGAGCCAGCGCGTGACCTTCCTGGAGGCATAAACCAGCCAGGAAGGGCACGGGTCCAATAAACATGTGGTGGAGCTCAGCCGCCGCATAATCCTGTCCACTTCATCCTCAGAAACAGGATCGAACTCAGTCCAGATGACATTGGCCAAACCACTCGCATCCCCATCCTCAGGCCACTGCAAGTCCGAGCGCAACCCTTCCCGTATCTGAGTGATTTTATCCTGCAGATACTGGCCTCAGCTCTGCCCCACAAAGGGTCTGCCACCCCCTCCAGATGGAGGAGGGAGCGAGAGGCCGCAAACAGGGCGGCCGGGCAGTTATCTGCGGATGCTATGAGGGCAGAGAAATAGGATCTTCTCGCCCCCCTCACCACCACCAGGTAAGTCCTAATATGGGCTCTTAGCTGGGCTCAGTCAGATCCAGAGCGGGTCGCCCTCTACCTGCTCTCTAGTCCCCTTCTGCGACGCTTCATCTCCCGGAGCTCCTCGGTATACCAGGGAGCTGACCAGGATCTGCGCCGAGTAAGGGGATGCATGGGGACAACCCTGTTGAGAGCCCCCACAGCCGACTGTTGCCAGATAGCCGCAAGGACCTTGGCAGGGCTGTGGGTAAGGGATGCAGGAAAAAACCCCAGTTCTGCCTGGAACCTCTCAGGGTCCATCAGGCGTCTGGGGCAGAACCATCTAAGTGGCTTCTCATGCCAGCGTTGTGGGGCAGCTTGATGGAAGACCAGGCACAGGAGATAGTGGTCTGACCATGAAACGGGGTGGATAAGTATGTCACCTCCCCCCAGACCACTCCGCCACTGCTCCGAGACAAAAACCAGGTAGAGCATGTTGCCCCCCTCATGAGTTGGGCCATCTATTATCTGGGTCAGGCCCATGGCCTCCGTGGAGTCCATGAACTCCTGGGCCAAACCTGACTCCAGTCCCAAGGAAGGCAGGTTGAAGTCACCCAGAACTATAAGCTCTGGGAACTCCTCCAAATGAGACTAAAATCAATTCAACTACAAAGACATGGCTTTGCCATGATCCTAAATCCTGGGCAATGAGTGATCTAATCCAGGGGTGGGATTCTACCAGTTCTGACCGGTTCTGTAGAACTGGTTGTTATGATTCTGCACAGATCGGAGACCTGGCAAATCGTGCCCCTGGCTGGCCCCACCCCTCTCTGCCCAACCAGACTTTATCATGCATGTGCAACATCGTGCCCATGCCTGACATTGCTAAATGCATTCTCCCCCACCCAGTCACTCCTCCTTTTCTTTTTTTCCTCCTGACGATCAGCTGTTCAGATGATCAGCTGTGCCAGGATCCACCTCGCTGTCTTACTGCTTCACCCAGGAGGCTTCCCTGAGGCCCAGGAAGCAAAAGGGGGGCATGGGGGGTGCTGCAAAAGAAGAAGAAGAGGAGGAGGAGGAAGAAGCCATGCCCATACAGTCACATGACCATGCCCACTTAGCCACACCCACCAACCCACACCCACCTAGTCACAGCCACAGGACCAGTTGTTAAAAAATTTGAATCCCACCCCTGATCCAATCTACCTTCTTTTAGAAGATGTTCTATAGTCTGGCCCCAAACAGGGAAAGGTCTTCTCCTGCCTACTTGATAGACAGTCTTCTGTCTGTGGGTGTAGGGATCTTCAGATGGCCCCCTTTTGCCAATCTATCTGACCAAGCTCATAATAGAAGGCATAGTCTCAGAACCAGAAACCATTTGAAAGTTTTTTTAAATTGTTTGTGTAGGCAAATGAAAACTAGTGAAGTTCTCTCAATACAGGCTTCATATGATTCTTGGTTTTTTGCAGCTTAGCTGTTGTATTTTGTATCAACTGCAAGATGTTTCCAAAGGACAACCCCATGCAAAGTGTTGTTGTTGTTCTTAGTTGCGAAGTGTCTGACCCATTGCGACCCCAGGGACAACATTCCTCCAGGTCTTCCTGTCCTTCTCCATCTCCTGGAGTCCATTTAAACTCACACTGACTGCTTCAATGATTCCATCCAGCCACCTGATTCTCTGTCATACCCTTCTTTTGCCCTCAATCGTTCCCACCATTAGGTTCTTCTCCAGTGAGTCCTTCCTTCTCATTAGGTGGCCAAAGTATTTGAGTTTCATCTGCAGGATCTGGCCTTCTAAAGAGCAGTCAGGGTTGATCTCCTCTAGGACTGACTGGTTTGATCACTGCATTGCAGTAATTCAAAATACAGTTAGGATGGGTTTGATTTTGTTAAAAATGAATTGGAAATCTTATTGTGTTGAAGTGATGAACCTATTATTGCTAAGATTTATACAATCTTAGTTATTGAAATTGAATTTGGAAAGTGAACATGTAAAAACATTGTATGATTCAGTGGGCAAAGAATTTTGGATGTAATGTGATGCTTGAACAATGGGAAAATATGTGGATGAAGCGTTTAAAATTTTCATTAAACTATAATTTAAAAGAATTTTTAATAAGGTGATGTCTCGCTGATATCTAACACTAGATAAGTTATCTAAAATATATAAAGGTATGTCAAATGAATGTTGGAAGTGTAAAAGTAAAGAAGGGATTTTTTATCATTTATGGTGGACATGTGATAAAGCGAAGAAATTTTGGAGTAAGATTCATATTTTAATACAGAAAAATATGAAAATAAAGATGAAACCAGAAACTTGTTTTGGGTCTAATGGAAGAAGACTTGGAGAAAAAAATTGGAACTTTGACCCTATATATGTTGACAGCAGTAAGACTATTGTACCACAAAAATGGACAGACACCAAGGGCGAGTGGTTGCAAAAACTAATGGAGTTGGCAGAAATGGCTAAATTGACTATTTTGATTAAAGAAAAGAATATATGTAGCTTTGTTTCCACATGGAGACCACTTCTGAACTTTGTCCTTGAGGTAGGAAAAACATGAAGCTCTGATTTTGGGTTTTTCCAATTAGATTGATAGATGCTTATAGAAATGGCTACTTTATATTACTATGAAAAAGCGAAAGATTGTGGTTTGATGTTAATGCCTTATTTTACTGGAGCAGAGGGAGTCGGAAGTCAACACTTTTTTTCTTTTTCCCAACCCTTCCTCACTTCTCTTCCCCCCCTTTCCCCCACTGCTTTCCTATTTACTTTTGTCTTTTGTATCTTATATTATAATGTAATAAAATGATTAAAGAGAAAAAAAGATGCAGATTATTAAGTTTGATGAGTGCTATTTGCACAAACATGCTCTTCACCATAACTGTTGCTGGGGTTCAAGGAGAATTTCCAAACAGAAAATTTGCTCTTTTCAAGGAATACAACTTTAACCCAAATCACCTTTACCTTAAGTCCTGATAACAGTCAGTTTGCAACTTCCCTTCATATCTCAGTTTGTCAGATACTACTTCAGTATTTGCTCCCATTCTGTGTCCCATTCTCCATATATGCCTAACCAATCTCATAACAAGTCATAATTTCGTAAGATGAGCAACATGTTCTGATCCTGTCTTAATACTTGTACACAAAGACCATGCCCAGACCAGAAAAAGCTCCTGTAAATGATTCCTGGAGAACAGATAAATGGTATTTCTGTGCTTTCCTCTGCAAAGGGCACTTTTATAAAATTAAGCTAGATTAATTTTAATTAATTAAATTGCCTCACTATGAGGCATAGTGCCTCACTATGAGGCACTATAAATAAAGAAATAGGTAACAACATAAGTGATTTTTAAATACCAACTCTCATTTCTTACCATTGTTCTGCTTAGTCCTATGTTTGCATATTGGCCACCCATTGGTATAGGTAGAAGTCGGGATCTGGTCCCTGGGTGACACAGTTCCCCATCTCTGCATAGTGTAAGAAGAAAAATGCAGTTACTTGAAAAGAGCAGCTTCAAATGACACCAACTGACACACTAGAGATTTTCTCTAAGTCCCATAACACTAGATGCATATATTTTCTTCTTTACCTGTGATTAACTAAAATGTGGAGATTTTTTTGAAAAAATACTGATTCTTGAATTATTGTAATGAACTAAAATATAGATTACATTTCCATTGGCCAACATTCATGAATTGTCATCATTTAATATATTATTATATCAGATCTAATCATTTCAGTCTGACTGGACTGGTCATTTTAATTCATTCTGTAACAAAAAGTTTTCTTGTCTTCAAACATTTGACATGGTATGACTTGTTATTGAAACCTGAATATATCAGATTGGTAGTACTGATGGCTATGTGTACAAATTTTCCAGGATGTGTAGACATTCTAATAGTTCTACCATATTTGTTTGGCTGAGAATGTAATACTGTTCTAGATTTACATAGTGAAGGTAAATTAGAAAGAATTTGTAGTCCAACATATATTTGTTATACCAGTGGGACAGCTCTTATTTTCTGTATCCATTATAACAAGAAGCTTGGAAAGAACATGATTTAGAAGTAGGGAGTTAAGTTTAGCAAGAACCAATTAAATTTCATGGGAGAATTAAACATAAATAATTTGGCTTTATGTCTAAAATGCATGCCAAGCGAGCTTTCAAAGATCTCAGTACACTAAATAGTGTAACTCAGTACTCTCTTATTCACAGCTACTGAAAATAAGCCAAAAATAAATGATTCAGTCTCACAGAAATTTGGGTTCACAGCAGCAATCACTTTTCTTTTAGTCTTCATCATTGAGCTGTATTGCTTTTTTGATACTTTACTTTTTTGGTTTCATTCTTCCCTTCAGCTGAAAAAATCACTACTGTGGACCATGTACTTAATTTATCTCTTGAATCAAGATTTACTTGCATCAAAATTTTATACAATGAGAACCAAGGATGTTACCTAAATCATGGAACTTCATCACTGGAGGTTTTTAAGAAGAGACTGGACAGTCACTTGTGTGAAATGGTATAGGATCTCATGCTTGATCAGGGGGCTGGATTAGAAGACCTACAAGGTCCCATCCAGCTCTATTCTGATTGATTGATTGATTGAACATTGACAGCCAGTTTCTCTAGAAGAAGGAACCCATGAAACGTTATGGTATTTATTTCCAAGAAAACTTATTTATTTATTCCTACCATTTAATTTGTATTGGTCACCCATAATCCATGAGATTACAAAGTCTGATACCTAGTTAAGACAATTAAAAACATAGACAGAACAAGACAGCCTAGACCAGGGGTGTCAAATTCGCAGCGTCATGTTGTTGTCATGTGACATATCATTACTTTCCCCCCCTTTGCTAAACTGGGGGTGGGCATGACTAAAAACAAGCATGGTGAACAAAGCCAAGTTTTAAGGGCTTGGAGGAACCCCCCAGGAGCTTGGGCACATCCATAACATTGAGAGGAATTATTTGAGAAGTCAGGACACTGCACCAGAGGAGGCTTTCTAGGTCCCAGAAGTGACAATACTTAATAGAAGGGACCTGGAACATATTTTGTAGGAATGTAGGTAAATGTTTGCCTTTTTGTTTTCCTATTCTTGAGAGTGGAAGATGCCTTATTTTCCCCCAGAGATATCCTCAGCCCCACTTTTCTCTTTTGTATGAACTTTGCAGACTCAAATGACCCTCCTACAGTCATATCTGCAATTCTGACCATCTCTCCTACCCAAGAAGGATTTGAAATTGACAATTCTTGAATGGTTAGGGAGATTCACAGTTATCCAGTTATCCAGGTCATGGTTATTCCAAGGGTGCTTTCTCAAAAGGCAAGTGTTTTTCACTTCTCATAAAAAACTTCTTCAGTTCTGGGTTGCCAATTCATACTGCTGGCTCATACAATGAGTAGTCTTGGAACAATCCACATTGAATTCATTGCATTTCTGAGTAGATATGAATAGGATTATGCTATAAATTCAGTATAATTTTATATATTTCAAGGGTTAAAAATGATTTGATATTGTATAGTATTTATTCTTTAACTTAATATTGTACTTTTCTTTCCTTCGGCAAAAAATGGATTAATGTATCAACTTGTCTTTTGCATTGGCATTTTTGTGAACTTTACCTACTTGTGTGTATGATGGGATTTGGTGGATAGGCTGATGTTTGAATATATATGAGCAGATAGCAAGGGATTCCGAGTTACATGCACATTCATGCATATTTCAATATATCAGTATGAAATAGAGCAATTAGAAAAGGTATAAAAGAAACAGCAATCATGAAGGGCGATCTCTGAAGGTATAGAAAAAGCAAATATTTTATATCTGAATATGCTAGTTTATAACTTAATAAAAATGTGAAAGATCTAGCTGTTCTCTTCAGAGTTTACTCTGGTGACATTTCACAATTCATAAATGCATTTTAAAAATGTTATTTGATATATAATATATATCATATATTGTAATATAATACATATAATAAAAACAACTGCATTCATATGCAATAAATCTTTAATTTTAATAAGCTAGATTGGCATATAAAAGAATAGAACAGTGAGAAGTATGACATTTTATTTATTTTTATTCTGAACACTACCATACTTTGAGGGCTTTACATAACAGATTGTATACCCTGCCTTTCTTCTTTAAAAATGATTTATACAGAAACAATTATTTAGATAATATATTTTTCATGTTATTGGAACTGTAGCAGTCAGAAAACAAGCAGAAGACATGTGTGTGAATTTTATGGGATGTCATCCCAAATAACTATGAAAAGGATTGCTGCCTAAATAAATCCTCTTTAGTCTACATTATTGATGAATGCACTGCAGGGAAGGTCCTATGAATCTCATCCCAAAGTTGTGTGCAGTACTTCTGGCTCCATTCACTATGACAGGGAAAACTGACCTACATAGAGCTGTAACACTTGGGTTTCTCCTGTATTCACAATCTTGCATGACTGAGGTTCCAAAATTCACTGTTGCTATGTATACCTGTTCCTATTCAAACATCTCCTCATGACAAGGGATATCAAGAGAGTTAGCTTGATCACAAGGCAAAAGAACCTAAAGTTGTGTTCAGTGGTGGGATTCAAAATTTTTATTACCGGTTCTGTGGGCATGGCGTGGCTTGGTGGGTGTGGCGTGGCTTGGTGGGCATGGCTTGGTGGGTGTGGTGGGGGAAGGATACTGCAAAATCTCCATTCCCTCCAAACCCCACTAACCTGATTTCCAGCTCCGTTCTCCTGTGCAGGGCAACAAAAGAAGACCCAGCCGATCAGCTGGGACTCGGGAGGCAGAGAATAGATGGGGGTGGGGCCAGTCAGAGGCGGTATTTCCAGTCCTCTGAACTACTCAAAATTTCCACTACCAGTTCTCCAGAACTGGTCAGAACCTGCTGAATACCACCTCCGATGTGTTACACATCTGACCAGCATTCCTATCCTACAACACAAAAGCAGTTAGCTAAGGAGCGTTGGATTATTAGGACCATCTGTTTAGGAATGCTTAAAATAATAATTATTGCATTTATCAAATTTCTGGCAATTTGAAATAAAACACATGAGCCTTGTAAAAAAAAAACCAAAAGACATTTCAGTTTATTAAATGAGAAATGTATCCTGGTGGAAACCTTTAAGGGTTTCAGATAAAATATTTTGTAGCAATCACACGGTTCATAAAAAGATAGGAAAAACATAGTTTTGGAGATAATCAGAAGAAAAGATCCAGGGAGAAGAGGAAGGAATACTTGGATAGCCTTGTCTCTCAATTGACCCTGAAGCTTCTTGTCCTTTTTGCATTGGCGGTGCTGCAAAATTAACAAATTGCCTTAATTTTTGTTCATTTTTCCTATGAATTGTTCAGGTACTTATGGAAAGATATGTTTCCGTGTTCTGACATATAATACAAAATGCAGCTAGAGTGCCAGTATAAAAGTAGGTCACAATATTGCTATCATTGAGCTGTTGGCTTTCACTGATATTAGAACAAAATGATTGCCACATGCAAACAAATGCTGTGCAATGTCATTTGATCAAGCATCTGTCCTAAGAATTTTGATAAAGAAGCCCTATCAATCCTAGAAAAAGAAGCAGGTTGTGGAAAATGCAGAATATCAAATTCCTTGCAAGATGATTATTTTAAAAACTATCAAGCTGCATTAGAGATATTTTTTGAGGATAATTCTTGTTGCGTTCTTCCTGTAATTTCAAAGGAATTCTCTGAAAAGGTATCCAGTACAGTATCTGACAATATAATTGGAAACAATTTAATTGCTTGAATTTTCAGAAACACATTCTCTATAATAAGTTATAATCATTGCCTAGTATGCAGGTAAAAATCTCTTCAGGTTTTGTTGCTGGTTTAAAATTTTACCCCCTCAAACACATCCTCACCACTATTATTTAAGGACCTGCCACCAATGGTATTTTCTGCTAATACACAGATACTTTAATTTTGATTTAAAAATCATTTATAATTTATTCTGATGGAGGGAAATTTATAAAAAATGCATTTCTTATCTGCATGGTATATTGATGTCAGATTCCACAAATATGCTAGTATTTGTTTGGGGCATTAAATGCAGAGAGCTGTAGCTATTGGTGAAAATATATTCTGCTTTGTATGTAAAACATTCCTGGTAATACATAAGTATTATTTTATGGTGACATAAATCAATAGGAAATTGCCATCTTTTTCACATAATAGACTGAAATTTCAACAGGTGAAGTCCTTTCCTTCATTTATTTCTCCATACTGGGGGCGGGGCAGCGGAAAGAATGAGCTACTAAAAATAGTCTTTAGAGAGTTGTTAGCACAGGGTAAAATACTTTCATCCTGGGAATTAAAAATGGAATGCAAAGCTATTTCATGAACTTGCAGCTGATATAATGCCAAACTTCCCAAAAGTGCAAAACTCTCAGTAATGTCAACAGAATCATACTGTGTGAACAAAACATACCTTTTCCCCTTTCCCTTTCCTCATAAAGTATTTATCAGTTGTTAGGTTTTATCAATTGCTTGGTCCTGAAGCTTTTATTTTAAAAAGAAAGAGATGGGTGTTTTTTTTTTTTTTTACTTTCTTTCTTTCTCTATGAATGCATTACCAAGCATCTTCTGGAATGCTTCACATAAAAGGAAACTGAAAATGTATAAATGTAAACAGGCTAATTGTATGCAGATATAAATTATGCATGCTGGCCTTATGAAAAAACTTCCTGATTTGCAAGGGTCTTACTCAGCAACTTTGTGCCTTGTCTGAGGCGATATTTAGTATGGCTGTGATATGCAGAATGTAAAGCAAAACTTTGAATTCTGAAGGATAAAATATAGCCCAAGTGTAATAAGGCTACACTATAGAGGAGAAGAAATTCTCTCCTGTTTTATTTATGTTGACTGCTGTGCTGTGCTTGCTAGTTGTGGTGTCTTCTTACCCAAAGAAAGAGGCTCATGGGTAAAAAAGTTTGTCAAGGCTTCAGATTGCAATGGGTCTAGGATAAGTTTGAAGTTCTTAAGAGAAAAATGTAATATAACAGAGACTTGGCATGATTTCTTCTCTGTATCTAAATACTAGCTCGATACCTATGCTTCGCTATAAAACTATGTGGTCGGGCTTTTCTTGGGGAGGAAAATAAGGGGAAAAATTCTGCCTCTGTCTACCAGCAGCCATCAATATTCATCTGGCTAATGTCCTGTCAGTGCATGAGGGAGTTGAGGGTTGTTTGGAAACTGAAACAGTATTTGCTGTGTGAGCAAGAAGGAGACAGCAAGGAGCCTGGGCTTGGCTTAGCTCAACTGTTCAGTACTAAAGCTGCTTGGCGCTGTGAAACTAAAACTGAAACTCCTCTCCTCTGCTTGTTTTTGCATTTGGAACAGATTTCTTTTCAGGTGGGGAGGGGGAATTAGTAGAACTCCTTAGCATTAGAGCATGTTAATAATAATATATGAAATATTAATTCTCTGATGGTTGTTTCGAAAAATCCTTTCTTAGTGAGCACCTAGAAGCCAAGAGGAACATAAGTGCCAAATTTCAAGTTTATAAGCTTTACACTTCTGGAGATTTTGTGATGATGCGTGAGTGGCATTTCACTTTTATATATATAGATTATTGGCCTGGTTTGCTAAACAAAACAAAGGAACAAATTGTTGGCTTTGATATGAACAGTGCTTATATTCCCTATGCCTAAAATGGATAGGGAAGTGAATAATCTATGGATAGTATAGATGTTTGATTTTAGGAAGGCAATTAAGTATAGCAATAGTTTCTATGAAGAGAAACCAGGAGTTTAATGTTTCATTTTCTACCTGCAGCGTTCACATTTTACTTTCATTTATGGTTAGCATGTTAAGTAAATCAGGAAATTAACAGAATAACAGAATTGGAAGGAAATTTTGAAGTCTTTTGGCCTCCAGTGATGAAAACAAGTGTTCCACTGGTTAATTGTTCTCACTGTTGGGAAAATTCTCCTTAGTTATAAGTTGCTTCTCTCCTTGATTAGTTTCCATCCACTGTTTCTTATTTTGCTTTCTGGGACTTTGGAAAATAGGTTGATTCCCTATTCTTTGAAGCAGCCCCTCAAATATTGAAACATTGCTATCATGTCACCCAGTGGTGGGGGTCAATTTTTTTTACTACCGGTTCTGTGGGCGTGGCTTGGTGGGCATGGCAGTGGAAGGATACTGTAAAATCTCCAGTCAGAAGTGGTATTTGCTGGTTCTCCAAACTACTCAAAATTTCCACTACCGGTTCTCCAGAACTGGCCAGAACCTGCTGAATACCCCCTCTGGTTCTCTCCCTTGTTCTTCTTTTCTCTAGGCTAGCCATACTCAATTCCTGCAACCATTCTTTATTGAACAACAAACCATTCTTCTTTGTTCAACAAACCGTAGTTTAAAAACTTGGTTTACTATCAGCCAGGGACTAATAGGTACACAATATCTATCTGCTAATTAGATACCAAAGTTGTGAATTTAGTACCAGTGATAATGTTATGTATGTAGGTTTGAATGTCATTGGTTTAGTTTGAATTGTTCTTGTAAAATGTCAAATATGATTGGTTTGAAAAGTGCAGGAAACCCCTGCACTCTGATTGGCTGGCAACTGCGGCTGCTGGCTATAAGTAGCAGCCGCAGCAAAGCCAAGATGGGTCCATTCTAGCTGTAGTCACTAATAAACTCTTCACTGAAGCTCTTCACGTCTGACTCTTCATGCAAACTTAACACTGGCGACGAAGGTGGGATTCCCCTGAAGAGAAGATGACACGGAAGACAAGCAGAAGAGCGAGATGGCTGCGCTGAACACCCCCCCAGCCCTGTTCGATCCGGTGGCAGAAGACTGTGAATCGTATGCGGATCGCTTCCAAATGTATTTGGAAGGAAACGACCTCGCCAACATCTCCGAGAAGCGGAAGAGGGCGGTCTTTCTTACGCACTGTGGTCTGGCAGTCTTCAAGATGGCGAAGACATTGGCAGGAGCTGCAGACGTGAAGGTAATGGAATGGCCTGATTTAGAAAAGCTTTTAAGAGCCCATTACGCCCCACAAGTATCGTGCCTCATTAAGAGACACGAGTTTTACCGGGATCAAGGGAAAGCGAAAGCGTTAACGACGTGGCAAGTTTAAGAGACATTGGGGGTGCATGCGAGTTTAAAAACTTGGAGGAGGTCATGCGCGATCGATTTGTTCTAGGCCTCAAAGACAAGGTGCTTCAGAGCAAATTGTTATTAAAACCTAAGATCACGTTGAAGGAAGCCATAGAAGAGGCCTCCTCAGCAGAAGCCACTAAGTCCTCAGCGGCAGCCATGAAGAAAATTAACAAGGCCTCAAGCCATCCTGATGTGGAAAAGTCCACAACAACTCATTCTTGAGCAAATAGATTCTGAATCAGACTGCAGTGAGGTGGAGGAAGGAATTTATAGACTCAGAATGGAAAAGAAAAGAAAGACCTGGGAAGAAAAAGGCAAGACTTTTATTGCAGAGGTTGTGGGGGCACCCCGCACTGAATGCAAGTTTCTTGATACCATCTGCCTTCGTTGTGAAAAAAGAGGTCACTTTGCAAGAGTCTGCAAATCATCCAGAACTCCACCACACAGAAGAAAGTTTCCTGACAAAGATTTCAAGACCAACAACTTCAGTGAGAAAATGGGGCACAACTCAGAAGCAAATGGGAAGAATGAAACTCATCAAACAGTCACCATTGGTCATTCTTCAACCTTAAGAAGCAGAAAAGTACATGTGAAGGTACTCATTGAAGGAAGGCCTTGCCAAATGGAAGTGGACTCAGGCTCCTATTTATCTATGGTGTCATGGGACACTATTCACAGACGACTGCCAAACATTCAGAAGAAACATTTCCAGAAGCAAGCACTGACTCTTAAAGACTACCAAGGGAACAAGATTCCAGTAGTTGGAACAAGAGAATTCAACGTGAAGTTCAAAGGCCACACCAAATGTTTGCCCCTGACCATTGTGGACAAGGATTGCCCAAGCTTGCTGGGACTTGAGTGGTTGAAGCCACTAGGCATCGATCACGTGAGCAACTCTGAATGGGAGGAGGCCTTGAAGTCTGAGTTTCCAGAGGTCTTCAGCGAAGGATTGGGCAAGTATATGGGGACCCCTATCACTTTCAACCTAGATCCCAAGGTGCCCCTAATTCGTTTAAAGCCCAGAAGGGTCCCATTTGCCTTAAAGGAAAAAATTGATGCACAATTAGATAAACTAATAGCTCAAGGAGTTTTAGAGCCCACTGACCACTCCAGATGGGAGACACCCATAGTCACACCTGTCAAGACTGATGGGTCAGTAAGAATCTGTGGGGACTATAAGGGGACAGTGAACCATGCTGCAGCAGAGTGCATACCCAGTTCCAGTGGTGCATCATCTATTACATTCACTTGGCAGGGGTACAGTCTTTGCCAAATTGGATCTGGCCCAGGCATATCAACAACTAACAGTTGATGATGCCACTGCAGAGGCCCAAACCATTGTGACTCATAGAGGTGCCTTCAAATGTAAAAGGTTACAATTTGGAGTAAGCATGGCACCAGGCATCTTTCAAAGCCTTATGGAAAGGATGCTCCAAGGACTGCCAGGGGTAGTGCCTTACTTTGATGATGTCTTAATATCTGCTGAAAATAACACTCAGTTACAAGAAAGACTCAGAGAAGCCCTTACCAGATTCAGGAAAGCGGGGTTAAAAAGTCAAGGAAGAAAAATGCACTCTTAAAACTGACAAGGTTGAGTTCCTGGGCTATATGATTGACAAGCATGGCATCCACCCTACCAATGCCAAGGTTCAAGCAATCAAAGAAGCCCCTAGACCTAAATGCAAAACAGATTTGCAAGCCTTCCTTGGACTCATTAACTTTTATCACATGTTCCTACCTCAGAAGGCAACCATTGCAGAACCATTGCACAGATTACTTGACAAAAGTCTGTTTGGGTCTGGGGAGGAAGGAACAATCAGCATTTAACAGTATTAAAAGACTAATCATGTCTGATGCTGTACTGATACAGTTCTCTGAGAATTTGCCTGTGTACTGACTTGTGATGCATCCCCCTTTGGAGTGGGGGCGGTGTTGAGCCACAGGCTTCCCAGCGGGAGAGAAGCCCCTATGGCATTTTACTCTCACTTTGACCAAAGCAGAGAGAATTAACCAATTGGACAAGGAAGCATTGGCAATTGTTGCAGCTGTCAAGAAATTTCATGAATATTTGTATGGGAGAACATTTACCATTGTTACAGATCACAAACCTTTGGTAGGCATTGTGGCAGGAGATAAACCTACACCTACTATCCTGTCACCAAGAATGCTGAGGTGGACTGAATTTCTTGCATCTTATTCATACAAACTTATCCACAAGCCTGGCAAGGACATTGGACATGCTGATGCACTGAGTCATTGCCCACTTCCCTGCCACAAGGAGGACTTTGAACCTGAAACACACACCTTTTCCCTAGAAACTGTTGCCAAGCTTCCAGTGCATGCTGCTGAAATTGCCAGAGAGACTGCCAAAGACACTTTATTGGCTCCTATTATAGGCTGGATTAAGAAAGGTTGGCCTCTTCAAGATCTACCTCACCTGGCTCAACCTTTTAAGTCCAGGCAAACTGAATTATCTGTATTAAGAGGATGTATTTTGTGGGGTAACAGGGTGGTTATTCCTGCAAAACTGCAAAGAGAGGTTTTGGAAATGTTACATGAGGGTCATCCTGGTATTGTAAGGATGAAGGGATTGGCCAGGAGTTATGTATGGTGGCCAGGTATTGACAAAATGGTTGAAAACTGGGTTGCATCTTGTCCCAACTGTCAGGTAATCAGGCCTGCCCCACCTCTCACCCCCAAACATGATTGGGAATGTCCTAGGGGCCCATGGTCTAGGATTCACATTGATTTACAGGCCCTACCAGAGGGCACACCTTTCTTATTATAGTAGATGCATATTCCAAATGGCTAGAAGTAATCCCTATGGCATCCACCACAACTGATGCTGTCATCAAGCAGCTTAAAAACTTTTGTAACCCACGGGTTACCTGATGTTCTTGTCTCTGACAATGGCCTCAATTTACATCCAACTTTTTGAATCCTACTTAGCACAACAGGGTATCAGACATGCCCTCACTGCCCTGGGCACCCTTCGCTAATGGCCGGGTTGAGCATGTATGCGTTTTACCAGGGAGAAACTTCAGCAACTGGGTCCTGGGGACATCACTGAGAAAGTTGAAAAACTTCTTAGTGTCCAGCACATCACTCCTAACCCATCTAATAACTTATCCCCAGCAGAGTTGTTGATGGGTAGGAAACTTAGGTCTTCCCTTGACTGCCTTCATCCCACTTATGCACCCAACGCATCACTAGATTCCACTTCCAAAGTTTGTACATTCAGTGTGGGTGATTCTGTTTATGCTAAGAACCTTATGGGTGAACCTTTGTGGATTCCTGCTAACTCAAATCACAGGCCCTCATTCTTACAGGGTACAAACAGAGGATGGAGTCCTCTGGAGCAGGCACATTGATCAACTTAGATCCAGGTTTTCTCAGGAACATCGCACTTGTTCCTCTCTAGTTCCCTCATGTCAATTCTAGGGGGCAAGGGGAGGAGCAGGAGGATAATCAGCAAACCAGAATCCATCCCATGTGTAACAAGCCATTACGAAAGGAACCATTCCAAAACCTGTCACAATGCCAAAATCCATCCTTAGAAGTGGAAGATTGTACATCACTACCTGACTTGGGTGCTGACATTGGGCTGGAGATGGGTTGAGAGGAGAGACCAGATTCTAACAGTCAAACACGGTCTTCTTTCACAGGAAGTCCCAGTAGGGAAATGTCAGCAGACACATTTCCTCTCTCCCTGGGTGAGAATGTTAAAACTTCTGAACCACGAAGGTCTCAAACGTACACGTAAGAGCCCCCCCTATTTAAAAGAATACATTAGATAGGTTGGGGTTTGGTATGGACTGAACCTAGTGGGGAGGGGTGTTATGTATGTAGGTTTGAATGTCATTGGTTTATTTTGAACTGTTCTTGTAAAATGTCAAATATGATTGGTTTGAAAAGTGCGGGAAAACCCTGCACTCTGATTGGCTGTCAGCTGTGGCTGCTGGCTATAAGTAGCAGCTGTAGCCCAGCCAAGACGGGTCCATTCGAGCTGTAGTCACTAATAAACTCTTCACTGAAGCTCTTCGCGTCTGACTCTTCATGCAAACTTAACAGATAAGATAACATAACATTTATTGTCATTTTTTAATGGTGAGCACACTGGTACACATTAAAAATAAAATTCTGTTGCCTGCTCTAAAAAAAAGTATATATCTACCCTTACACATAGCACACATATATACACACATGCTACACACACACACACACACACACACACAGAGGTTGATACAAAACTGTGCCTCCTCCCAGAAGGTTAACAAGGAAAAAGGTCATGAAGAGGATGTGGCTTATATGCTATGTCCTGGATAGAAGGAAGTGAACTACACATAATCTTTCCTGCCATCCTCACCACTCGCTGCCATCCTCACCACTCTCTGCACCACCTTCCTGGCTGAAGCTATAATGCTCCCAAACCAGACCAAAATCTGCTGGGTTGCATTGCCACCTATCCCCAGGATAAATACCTTTATTTATTTAAAAGGTTTCTTTATAAATTCAGCAAGATCCACAGGAGAGAATAAAAATCAACAGGATGTTTGGATGCTTGTTCAAAAGGGACAGAGCTTGTACTGCAGTGCTCCATCTGCCATCTTGACAATTTTGACACTGTCACACTCCCCCACCCCAGAAAACAGATTTAAGCTCTTTAGCAAACCCTTTACCTCTCAGACAGAGAATATTGGTTATTTGGTTTGGTTTTGTAATGATGGTTATGCTAATGATTGGCTGTGGCAAATACTTGCTTTAGTCTGATGTTTTTAACTGTGTTTGATGCGAGCTCATGTGTGCAGTTTATTAAAAGGAAAGTAGGTGAATTTCAAGACCGCCTGCATACAAATCCTGCCCTATTTCCACGGGAGTTGCAGAAGCTTCTGATTTCTGCTCCATGTGGCAAATTCCCACTTGTGCATCTGCCGTCTGCATCTGTTTACAGTTTGTGCCTTCAAGCTTCACTCACTCCATACTCCTGTGGATGTGGCAAACTAAGCAAGCCTTTCCCTATGCAATGTTAAAAATAAACACTAGCTCTGAATTAGAGCCCAGTCAAGCCAAAATTCAGAGCCAGATAGAACATTCCCATGGTCTTTATCACAAGCAGAATGAGAGCAGTGCTAATCAATCAATCAAACAAACAAAACCCCTGTACACATAATTTTGTGCTGATCCAATAAACTGTACAATCAAGTAACATACATGAATTTCATGCGCTTTGTAGGCTTGTCTTGCCCTCTGGCTTCCATTACATTGAATGTTTCCAATTTGGGTCATTTCTCTCCTGCTGATGCCAGTTTTCCAATCCAGCATGATTCAAATTGAATAACCTTCTATTGTGCCATTTTCGATAACTGTCAGATTATTCGGAGTAGAATTTTGGGCTTCGTCTGACAAGATGATTATTGCAATACTTAAACAACTCTTGTGCCCTAATTTATTGGCAGGTTATGGTGCATCGAATTAATGACTGTCAACTTCACAAAAATTCATGTGTAGCCTGCTCTGCAATAGAATTCCCGCTGAAACGTGATGGAGCCATTTTCATGTAGTGTTTTTCAAGTGCTCAGGAGAAAGAAGTTTTTTTTTCCAGGTACAATTGGTTGTTATCTTGAAAGCCCTTCATGGCATTGAGTCAGATTACCTGAGGAACTGTTGCCACTCCTATGCTCCACCCATGCCAGCAGAAGGGACATACTGTGGATCCTGTCAGGCAAGGAATTTTGGCTGGTGGGATCCAGAAGAAGAGCCTTTTCTGCCATGATTCCTGGCCTTTGAAACATGGTGTCACCCCACCCCCCAAGGTGAGATCTGCACCTACCCTTTTGATCTTCCAAAAGAGCCTGAAGAACTAGATCTGCCAGCTGGCCTGGGGCCTCAGGTGTGCTTCAGTCTGGAGGTGGTTAATGGACTGCATTTACCTACCCCCTGTATGCAGCTTGCTCCTTTCTTGCTCATCTTTGACAATTATAATTAATTTATTATTTGTTGCTGTAACATTTAAATTGTTTTACTGGTTTTTAATGATTGTAAGCTGCCTAGAGTTTCCTCCAGGCAAGATGCATGGCCTATAAGTTGAACAAATGAATGAATGAATAAAATTTGAGGAGGGTTCAAAGCCCAGTTTGAAGGCCTCCATTTGATGGTCTTTCCTCAGTGTCCTAAATACAATTCAACTCATCAGATTTAGTCAATTCAGTTCCTTCCCCCGGATAACCTGTGGTCAGAGCCATATCCATCTGCTCTACTAGAAAATGTCATGTGACACTTCAGAATGTCTTCAGACTGAGAATTTAGCGGCTTTACTGAGGAAACAATTCAACTTTCAGAGTTTGTAAGAAAATAGCTGTTGGCACCTTTGAATAGTCGCTTTTCTGCACTCATTCCTCAAATACTGCCCAAATAGTGCTAGTTTAAAGCAGGATTTAGATTCCAAATGTGAAGTTTGAGAGGAGCAAGATCAAAATGGCTTTCACACTTTGTTTTGCTCTGAGCTGATAATGTATGGAACCACATCAAACTCAATTCCAAATGGAGTTCTGACTTCACTTTGTATGGCAACTTTATTAGTGCAGTTCCAAATAGCAATAATGAGGTATTTTCAAACCTCCATGAATGTGCATTGATATACAACTGTGACAGTATAAAGAAATATTGCTCTGTTGCTACAGTGAAAGTAGACTGTTAAAATTGGGTGACACAGTAGTTTATTAAACTATTAAAGCTGGATAATTATGCACTTATGGTCATGATATAAAATGAGAAGGTTTATAACAAGCTTCTCTGCACATTCACACACACTAAACTCTGGGGGAAATGCCAACCTTTGTGCATCCTATTGTAATTCTTGTAGCCTTTGAAATGAGAAGTGTTACAAAAAATATGTATTTACATAATTGTTACCAGTTGTGCTGTCAGATAGGATGTTTACAAAGATTTTCAAAATCCATTTATAGTATCTGCTGTGTTTGTGAACTGGCAAACACTAAGAGAAGCTTAGGCTGTCCAATAGCAGTGCTGTGCATAATCGGTGTAGATCAGATGCACATTATCAAATCCAAAGCATTTTATGTATGCATTATGTCAGACCCTGAATCATATTTTCTGTAGCTCCTAGTCTTAGAATGCAAAAGGAACGGGAGTCCAACCACAGTCACACCAGCATGCAATCTCATTATAAGTCATCACACCCAACAGAGACATAATAGAACATTTTGAGTTATCTTTGGGTGTTCAAGAATAGTAAAATAGTAAGCCTTGGCGGCAGATGAATATCATCTCATATTTACTCACTGAAGAAAATACCTTGGTGGAGCAGGGCAGATTATTGCAAATGGCTCCATTATGTATTGGAAGCTGGCATAACCATTAATTGTTTTACACATAACCACAAGAGAATCTACGTGAGACCACAGTGGGCTCACAGTCCATCAGAATACCAGAAAAAGAAAGAAATGGGATGTTGGGAAACGATTTTGCTTGCATGGCAGGCAGAGGTGGTATTCAGCAGGTTCTGACCAGTTCTGGAGAACTGGTAATGGAAATTTTGAGTAGTTCGGAGAACCGGCAAATACCGCCTCTGACTGGCACTGCCCCCATCTATTCTCTGTCTCCCGAGTCCCAGCTGATTGGCTGGGTCTTCTTTTGTTGCCCTGCACAGCAGTGGTGGGATTCAGCCAGTTCGCACCAGTTCGGGAGAACCAGTTGTTAAGTTTCTGAGCAATTTGCTGAACTAATTGTTGGAAGAAATCATTAGGGCAGAGAACCGGTTGTTAAATTATTTGAATCCCACCACTGGTGGGGAGGGAATGGGATTTTTCAGTAACTTTCCCCCAGGAGTGGGGAGGGAATAGAGATTTTGCAGTATCCTTCCCCTGCCATGCCCACCAAACCACGCCACACCCACCAAGCCATGCCATGTACACCAAGCCACGCCCATAGAACTGGTAGTAAAATGTTTTTGAATACCACCACTGATGGCAGGGATTTAAATACTTATGCCATGGGATAGAAAAGTGTGGCATATGTTTTGTGTTATTTGGTACAAGAGTGATTTTCAAACAAATGGCCAGAAAGCAGAAGAGAAATAAAAGCATATTATAGTGAAGAAGTAGGAAAGAATACACATTCCTCTTACTACTACCAGACTTGCGTGCTTCATTAGATTGCAATTTGGTCTGAAAATATTTCCCTGCTTTCTACTAGAGGGCTAAAGAGAAGAATGTGGCTCCTTAAGAATGTTCTGATTCATAAGACAGTTAAGTATTTTTCTTGGAAACATATTTATATATCTGTGTTCATTTGCTCCACTTACAGTAAGAGCCAAGGTAGTCTTAATGTAGCATTAAATAGGAAACTCATATCAATTCTCCCAGCGTTCTTAATGTTCATTTTTGCCCTTGCATGTTTGCATTATGATGTCAGCTTTGCTATAATAACCATTATCCTAAAAGATCACAGGATATAGTACTTTGCAAATTACAGTGTAATAATCTGCAATCGTTGTTTCACTCATGACTGAAATACAGAAGTTTCTAGCTCCCTTTTAAGGAAAATATGCTTTTTTATTCTCTATACACAAAACATCTAAAAAAAGATTTTACAAAATTTCACCTGGCTATATAATCAAGCTGAAATAACTATATCAACTATAATGCTGTCAAATGAATGACAAGTACCTAATTATGGATAGTGAAAACAGAACGGTAAGGCTGAGATCCTAAATTCATCTCCATAAAGGTCAGCTCCACAGAAATTAATGAAACTTACAATGTTTAGTAAATATTAAAACCAAGCATAAACAGTGAAAATGAGAGCTACTCAGTTTTCTACGTAATATTAATTGGGGATGGAAGTATATTTTGTTATACAAATTGATTCTTCTCTGCCAATAATATTACAATTTTTCATACAGTAAGGGCTTAACTTTCACAGATGTTCGTTCGACGTTAGGGTAGGGTAAGAGAATACCACTCACTAGTATATCTTCAATGAAAGGTTTATTCGTCTTACGCTCCAAACCATGAGTAACGATCAGTGAAATACAATTAAAGTCAGCTCTGGCTTGCCTTGCAACCCAGAGCTGTATTTATACAGTTAACTCTAGTTTCTTAATATTAATGTTACATTAATTATCGCTGCTTTCCGGACACTGCCCCTGTCTGACATCCAGGGTAATTCCATCTAATAGCAAGGTAATGATCCCATATGGTTTAACCCATTCCAGACTCTGCACCTGTGCTCCCAAATACCCCTTTTGCCACACCAACTCTGTGCCACCACCATGTGTTACTGTTCTCATTTATTCATGTGTTTTATTAGCTACTATTTGTGCTTTGTATTTGGCTTCCCCAGTGTTTCCCCTCCCCATATACAGTCTTGTGACAATGCTGTCATCAGTAAGAGTCATGTCCATGGATGTCCATGTTCAGAACGGTGGTTTCATTATATGGAATGAGGAGCTTCCTCTTGGGGTAAGGACTTGTCTCCAGCATGGCTCTCAGGTGTCTTGGCTCCATGTTTTTCAGCTTTGGAGTCATGACATATGCCATACTCAGACAATCAAATTAGCACATTGACATAGGATATGTATGACAGATTAGAACATTTACAGTAAAACATATAAGTAAACTCAGTTTTCTACCATTTATCAACAATTTCCACTTGTCTTTTCAAATCATGTTTTAATATTTTATTTTAATCAATTTATTATTTAATTAAACAAATTCATATAATCTCCCAATTCACACCCAGATGACTCAAGACAGCTTCCCACATTAAAAAAAATACCACATAATAATAAAATCCCATAAAAAAACCACCACCACCCCAGTTCCCATAGCAGCAACAACACCATTACATCAGTCACTTGATCGGCTCTATCTCCATTCATTTCAGGACCTTTCTGAAAAACAACAGGTGGGGACATCCATACCCCAGGGGGAACAAAGTTCCATAAAGAAGGGGCCACCACCAAGCAAGACCTTTTCCGTGGAAAGGGATTGCACCCATTAGATTCCAGTTGGCCATCTTTGCATTGTATCTAGAATCATTCTGTTAAAACGTCCACTGATCTTACTTCACTTGAAGTGAAGTCTGCCTTTGCAGATGACATTTTTGATAGCATGGACAATTTTGGAAGCCTTCCCACTTTGCTCTTTCCAGTTTCAACCCACTACATGAAGAAAAAATGTAAACTGATTAACAAGTTTAAAGAATAAACAATTGATCAAAGAATTAAAAGGATGTGGACAGTAACCAAAAGAAAAACACCTCTCATCTCCTGAATTGCTCTTGAATTCTTTCGTATTTACAGCACATCCCTTGTAAAATCCAGTCTGATATATCTTCAGAAATATTTACATTACTGACCGATCTGGCAACTTCAGATTGATCTGCCTATAATTTATATTTTATATTTGGTAAAGTCAAGAGGAGCAACAACATATACATATTAACCCTGACTGTTTAAATCAGCTATTAAATGAATGGCTGAAGCCCGGGCAATTAACATGAGGAGTCATGGCTGTGAGGTCACAGAACAAAGGACTGGAGGGAATTTTGGGCCTCACAGATGCTTATTAGGAATTAGCTTTGGAAGTATAATGGGAGCTGTTAAGTTTGCATGAAGAGGCAGACACGGAGTGCTTCAGCTCTTAAGTTTTATTGTGACTTCAGCTCAGAATGGACCGAATTTGGCTTAGCTGAGGCAGCTATATATAGCCGGCTGCCTCGGCTGACAGCCAATCAGAGTGCAGGGTTTTCCCGCACTTTTTAACCAATGATTTCAAACACTTTACAAGAACAACCAATCAATTCAAACTCTGCATACATAACAGGAGCCACTATTTTCTTTTAATAAAACTGAAAGAAATTAAGGTGGTTGTGGGGGAAAAGATTTATGCAGCATGGTTGAGTCAGTCCTGAATAAACTTTGAAATGTTTAATGGGTTCTTCTTTTGAGACTAAAGTAACACAGGAGGCTTTTGCTGCATCTGTTCTTACTAAATAAATACACACAACAACAGATATATAAATGTAATAGATGAAAAGTACATTTGAAAAAAGCAACTGAAACCTGGGTAAAATGTACTCAAAAACATATCCAGACATTTCTTCTGCTTCCAGATAACTCTGAATTCATCCTGCCCTATTGACAATAGTCCCAAAGGTGCTTTTTCAAGAGGCAACTGGACTTTCTGATTTATTATTTTTTTTGCAGACTTTTCGCTTCTCATCCAAGAAGCTTCTTCAGCTCTGACTGGATAGTGGGGAATGGAAAGATTTATATTTCTTGCAGACAGCTGGTCATTTGCATTCTTACAGAGAGTCGTTGAGGCCACCTGGAAGATTATCTGTGTCATCAGGGTCACCTGAGTAGTGCAAATAGTTGCAACTATGATCTGGATGACTGAGATTCTCCATAGACATTTACTGACAACAGTATTGATGCTGCCATTGAACTCCAACAGTAATTGGCCATATATATTTCTTTGTTTGTATCTTTATTTATTTCTCAAATTTATGTGGCTGCCCACTTCTTGGAGGCAGCAATAAAACTAACAATTAAAACATTCTACAACACCATTAAACCAATGACACATAAATAAGAACAAGATCATAACAGGAAATGCATGTTCCATCAGATGCAGCCAGAATGTGGGCTCCCTATTGCCAGGGGATCTCCAGGTCTGTTAAAATGCCTTGTGAAGTTTTTCTCCTAAACAAACAGTACACAGTAAATAAGTGTTATACCATAGAACATTCCAACTTCACAGTGAGTTGTGCTAAATGCTTGGAGAATGTCTCATTTCTGGGTTAGAATGTTGTAGTAGGAAGTCTACCTCAAAGTGTCCCTTTCCAATAGCAACAATAAAAAATGGCTCTTTCCAATCAACAACAACCTATTCTGGGTCAGAAATTTCCTTGACAGAAACCTTCACACATCAGGCAATGTAAATATGTAAGCAAAGCGTTAACTCTACCTGGTGACAGCAATAACAATATGTTGTAACTTCAAAGCAAGGTCTTTCAAAACAAACAAACAAACAAATATGTTGCCTGTGTCCGAGTATGTTTTAAATAGTCCCTTTGCAAAATTTAAAAAATAATCCAAAAAAAAGTCATTTTGTTAATAACATTCCATTGATTTTTTTTTTAAAAAAATCTATTCATAGGGCTACCACATTTAAGCTGCAAAAATCTGCATTACTTACTAGATTTTTAGAATATCATTTCATAGTTGACTGTTGAGAATTCTGTAGCTTAGATTTGGTGGACTGACTATTTGCTCATACTAAAATAGTCCAGTGTTTTGCCAAGAGTCCATAGACAGAAAGCCACTGTATGCAGCTTAACATTATTGCTATTTTCAGCAATTTGCTAACTTTAATTACTTATTTATTGCTAAGAGATCTGATTCTAATGATTGATTTGAAATGGTGCCTCACGTGAGACATGGGAAAACATGGTTTTTGTTTTAGAACAGAAGAAGCTCAATAGGTTTTAGAAATGTTTGAATAAAGTAGAGTTTTCCCAAAGGAAAGTCTAAAATGATTGCCTTCATTGTGTGACCCATGTATGATCAGGAATCAGGATAAAGAAGTCTGTTCAATTTGAATGAACTTTTCAAGGGAAAGAGAGAGAAGATTCAGAAAATTGATTCTAATCTAACTGAAACAGACACTCCGATCCTGGCTTATGATCAGCTGATAGGAAGCCCAGGTTCCTTGTTTGAATGGCTGAAAGGATTCTCTAGGTCATGGCTACTAAAGTTTGTGCTTGCAAGAAAGGGAGGAAAGAGAAGAGAAACACAGTGTTGACCTGCTGCTCCTGTAAAGATGGACAACCATTCAAAAGTGATACTCTGTGGCCTCTGGCAAATCAGTCTGTCTGAAATAAAGTACCCTATTAGACCTTTCTCAACCTGCCCTGTGCTAGCTGGCAATTCTGTAAATCAAGGGCATCTGCAAGAGATTGTCTGTGAGGGTGCAAGCAATGAAAGCCCTGCATCCTTCTAAATATGCTGCACAGGTCATGATCACAGCCGCCATATTCACTCATTTAAAGATCTCCCTCCACCTCCTCTGCAGAGGGCTCTGCTAGAAATCGAAGTCTCACTTTATCTGGAAAGCATCAGGTTGGGGAATGCTACACTCTCTGTAGGAATAAGAAAAACTACCCAATAACGGGAGTGTTGTACACATTTTAAAGGAAGCTTATCAAGCCCATTAAAGTGTTGTTAGTTGGGATGCCACAAAGGGCCTTTTTAGTCATACAATCCAAAATATAAAATTTGTCCTTCCTTAACCTCAGTCTTGATAGTCATTCACTAGATTGCTTTATATGTTTATGCATATTTATATTTATATATTCACTGACCTTCTAGTTTGGTTTTGTATGTATGTGTCCTCACTGGTGCTCATTGGGTTCTATTATTTGGCTCTGGTTTAGCTTTCGGGTTTTTAAAACTTATTTATTTCTGGTTGGTTTTGCTACTGTATTTTTAATATATTAGAAGCTGCCTTCAGGATAGATTTAGGCGGAAAGGCAAAGTAAAAAGTCTTGAGAAATAACATACTGTACAACCACTTTCCTTACTGCAGAGCTTTCTGGAATAATACTGTATTTATTTTCCTACCCAGTTCTTCCACCCAATCCCAGCTTTGAGAAGAAAGCCAGTTAGCCAGAGTAGTTGGCTCCCATTTATTTATCTGTGCTGTTACTTAGACTTAATAAGAAAAGACCCAAGAATGGAAGAGCTCAGATTGAATAAAATGCTTGTTGAAGGCTCTGCTGGGCTGCTATGGCCAGATATTTCTAAAGCCAAAGTGTAAGCAGATTATACAAGGGAACTGACATGGACCTAAACTCTCCCTCTTTCTTTCATTTCCACACACAATGCTTCTGCAAATGTAAATGCTAAGCTCAATCTTTTTCAGCCACATTTATTTTAGATCTAATTTTTTCTTTAGCAGTTGTTCAGCATCAAGGAAGTGGGAACATGCTGGAAAGAGCTGTTTTCATAAAGTAGAAGGAAAAAGGTCTACCATAAATAATACTGTAACAGGAATCACTATATTCTCATACAATAGTTGTTAAACTACATCACAAAATGCTATATCTTAACTTCTTATTCAATATTCCAGGCAATATTCCAGGCACATGTGTACTGTCCACAAGTATGGATAGGCAAAATAAACTGTGTTATTTTCAAGAAACTGTATTTATTTTACTCTTTAGGAAATTTTTCATTCTTAGTAAATTTCTCCTTTGACTAAGATAATAACAAAGCCTTCCCTTTATTTTTTTGTTCAGATTTTGTAACCCCTTTTTGGTGATTTGTCATCTTGTTTATTAACTCTGATTGTGCCATGCAAATGTATATTTCTTGCACTTTTAGATACTAGCCATTTATAGTTAAATTTGAGTTCCATTAGAAGACTTACACATGACTGAGCTTTCTTCATTTTTGCACCTGACTGAATCCTTCAGAATTGAAAGGGTATTATTATTATGGTTGGTTGCCTAATCAGCCAGATGTTAGATTGTATTTTGCATTTTTAACCACCTTTCGAGTCCTTCCAAAGAAACTGTGATAGGCAGATGTTGTTCTTCGATGATATTAAAAGTATTTTTACAGGATGTAAGTTGTTCCAAATAAAGTTGTCTTTACAACTGACTGACGGTAATTTTGTCAATGCTGATTGTGGTGCGCCAGATGTTTTGGGGTTGCACCCATGGTTACTATCACTATTAGTACTATATTTGCTTTCTTTTGCTATAATCATTCTACTTCTATTTGCAGGTCTTTGTATTTTGTAATTTTCTCCCATTCTTTCTCTTCTATTCTGCTATCTCTATGTATTAGCAGTCCACTGTCCAGATTTTTCCTTTTCTTATGGACAGTTGTTAAATCTGTTATGTGGCAGGTGATGGTCTGCTTGCTTGCTCCCCCCATCTAGTTCTCCCTCTGGCTGCCCACAGCTTGCTTGCCCCCACAGCTGCTTGCTTGCCCCCCATCTGGTTCTCCCTCCAACTTCCCACAGCAAGTTGCCCCCACAGCAAATTCGCCATGTGGAGTTGTCCTATGGTGGCTTGATGGTGATGAGTTGGCAGAGGTGACTTGGCAATGGTGAGCTGGCAGCAATGAGTTGACTGTGCCAAGCCAGCTGTGCTGAGTTGTCCTAGACTCAACCAGATGGTCCACTGTTGCTTCATCTTCTTAGCATCTGTTGTCTGTTGCTATTTTTTCAATTCTGGCTCAGTATACATTTGTTTTTAAGGCTTGGTCTTGGGCAGCCAAGGTTAGCCCCTCCATCTCTTTCTTCAACTTTCCTGATCTTAACCATTACCATGTCTTATAGGTTATCTGCTGCACTTGCTATTTTTTAACATACTGGCCATGAAATATTTTGCCATGCCATATCCTTGTTCTACTCTTCATTTAGTCTGTCTTGTAGGCCAATATTTGATCTTTCCAGTACTCAGTAAGCCTTTATAGTATACTAATTTCAATGCATCTTCTTTACTGTCATTCAGATATTCTTCCAATGCCCTTTTTTGTTCTTCAACTGTCGAGTGTACTTGCAACATTCCAAGCCCACCTATTTTCTTTGGTAAGTAGAATCTGTCTTGCTGCATGTATTCCTTGTCATTATTTTTCTGATCTTCCCAACCTGGACTTTTAGCTCTGCTTCAAGCCAGTCTACTATTCCAGCTGTATCTAATGTATCTAACAACTGATATTACCCGTAATTGCTTTAATGGTATTTCCTCCAGTGAGTTTGGACTTTAAGATCTTCTTCACTCTCACGATGTATTCTAACCTTCTTCTTGACTTCAGTGTGATTGATGTTGAGACCCCCCACCTGCCCAAATTCTTAATCTGGATAGGGTGAGAGAGATCACCAAATTTAACAGTTATAGAAAGATAGAGTGAGGGCAAGAGTGTGAGAGAATGAATTTAGGTTCCTGTGCAGCAATTTGTGTCTTCTCTACCATCAAATGCCAAAGCAAATTGGACTTAAAAGCTATTTTGACTTCATATTACCAGTTCAAATTTTCTTAACCTTATTTTACTCCCATTAGACAAATAAAGCACTACTAAGTCAACATTACAGATAGCAGGTTAATTAAATAAGACAAAAAACCAATTATAATTAAAGAGCTAGAACTTCCATTGAAATAATTTTATCCTTCCTTAAAATAGAAACATACTACTACCGTACTTAAAACTTTTAGATGCTGAAAAGATTGTTTATATTTTGATACAATATTCCATTATTCTAAAGTTATTTTTAATATTAAACTATACAGTTCAAAGTTCTATTTATTTTTGTGTTTAATAAAATGAATTGTATTATTCTCTGTAGCAGTAGTTTGTGATAAATTTTAACTCAGATTCTATAATGAAGAAATGGAAGATGGGACAGGTAAATTGTTAAATTTTTCAATGCTAACTTCATCATAAAAAGGATTATGAATTAGTGCTAAGTACATACAGTATATTCTCCTGCCTTTTCTTCTTCCAGTCCTTATTTAATCTATGAAAACATATTTGCTTTAACAATTCTTTCACTGGAGAAAAAGATTTTGGAGAATTATTGTGGATGAAGAATTTCTTGCACTTATCTGTTTATGAAATATGGAATATTTTTCTCTTTGAAAAAGAACCAACAAACCACAAAATGCTGCATGAAAATGGAAAACAGCAATGAACTATAAAGTTATCAGAGCCAGTTCTTTCCTGGCCCCAAAGACATAATAAGATTATCATATAAGTATATGTCAGCATTTGTTTAAAATGTTTGGTTCTAGAAGCAAAGCTCAGTACTTGCTAAGGAAGAGCTGAATTAGGAATATTAAAAACTAATTTATCTTCTTATACATTATCTTTCATCCTGGATAGCAACACTATTTCCTAGTGATGATGTCATGCTCTTGGCTGCCCTTGAAGCCACTTGAAAGCTGCAGCCGATCAAGAATGTAGCAGAGCCAGCAGTAATGGGTCTGCTTCAGCACACCAATGTCACAGCTCTGCTATGAGAGCTGTGTGGGATACCATGTTGGTTATCACTTAGAAAGCCTTCACATGGCATAGGGCCTAGCCATTTGAGGGGTTGGTTTGTTGTCTTTGTCTACTCCATTACCATACTCCATGTGTCATCTCTTCAACCATTCCACTTTATGAGAGACAGGAGTCAGCCATTGTTGTCAAGTGAAATCAGAAGGTCCAGGCAGTTCAAATGGGCATAAAGAATTATTGCAAGCTTAAGCTTTTTACAAGAATCTGAACTACTAATGGTCCAAGCAAATTGGTGGTAGATAAGAGTCAGTGGAATTCAAGGTGGGCTGGACAAAGATCTCTGGTGGGCACGAAGGAACTCATAACTTATGATGTGTTTGATCTCTCCCTTGAGCTCAGTCTGGTCATCTCTTGTGCAATTGTCTGTCATAGCACCTGCGCTCTGCAACAACATATCCCTGAGCTTCAAATATATTTCCTTCACATGAGACTTGAAGACTTGGTGGTTTTCTCAAGTAGGTAGGGTATATTATGTGTCCCTTATGAGACTGATTTTATTTTCCTATAGTGGATGTCTGTTCCCCATTAGAGTCATCTTGTCTTATTCCCCCATCCCCCTTATCATATTGTATTGTTTTGTTTATTGTATTGGGCTGTTTTTAATTTTGTGTACCACTCAGAGTCAGTGATGAGTTGGGTGGCCTAATGTAAATAAAATGAATATATGAAAAAAGGCTGGATACTGTACATGAATTATTTCTAATGAGGCTGCAATGACTATTCAGAATCATAGAATTCTTTGGAGTAACCAAGCAGTGTGTATATTTCTGTGCATGTGTGTGTATGCATTCTTCCAAGGGACTAATCAGCATGTGGGCTGATTGCCCTCAGTTTTTGAGTGGGAGAGAGTGGGAGAGAGAATGGGTTTAATCAAGTTTATATTTTCTCTATGTGCCTGCTTTAGTTCTTCCTTTGTGCTACGTCTGTATATATAAGGGCTTGGAAGCGCACCAGGAATAGGGAGGGGACTTAAGAATCGCTTTTCTTTTTTTCTCCATAACCCCTATCTTGATCGGGACAAAACTTGTTCTTTCTGTCTGGCTTCTGTCCCTGAAACCAGATCTGGTCTCATTCTTTTCAGAGCTATCCTGCTGACAGGAGTCCTGAATCTCTTTACATAATTTCTGTGCCATCCCTTAATAGGACCTCAATCTGGAGGAAGGACAGCTGGCTGAAGAATACAGCAGATCAGCAGCTTTGCAGGCTACTGCCAATTGGGAGACACTGGGGGATTTTTCTTCTCTTCCATCAGATCTGGAGCATCTTCAAACTTGAACTTTGTTTTGCTGACATCTCCCCATCCCTGCACATCAAATTTGACCCCAGTTTGGTTTAGTTTTTGATGTCCTGCTAATAGAGAAGCAGAATTCCAAGCCCAAGTCCCAAATGTCTTTCAAAGATTTTGTTGGGTTGGGAAGAATAAAAAGGGTCTCCTTTCTTTAAATTTTGTGTATGGCCAGTCATTGTGAGAACTTGTTCTTTACAGCAGGGGTCCCCCACCCCTAATTCACAACCAGGCCATGCGAGTGGTGGCCCAGTGCACATGTCTGCGTGTGCAGCTCAACTCATGCGGGTGCATGTCCAATTGCCCTTTTCCCTCTCCAGCCAAGCTGCAAAGGTTAGGGACCACTGCTTTACAGGTAAACTCAACTGGAAAGCAGAAATAATTTTTTCATATAAAAAAGAGGAGCTGTGATCATGCTTTTCTTAGTATTTGAATGGTTACTTACTTCTTTTAAAATGAAAGTTAGAAACCTACGGATTATGGCATTCCACCTGCTTTTTGGCCTCATGCCCATGAATGCTGTCCTATGAAGTTTCCGTCCCAAAGTTCAACCATGAGGTCTATTGCATCACAATTTGTAGCATGTCCAAATCTTTCCTAAGCTAACATGTCCTTCTCTCACGTCATCTTTACTGAACCTAGCTTTACCATTCTCCTGTAGTTGCCATGCTTCCTTTCCACTGTGAGCCGGAATGAGAGGCCTAGAGAAGTCAAATGTATACACGCTTGACTCGTCTCAAATTTGAAAACCGTGTATTTTGTTGTCTCTGGGAACTGGATATGTTGACAGAATGGGGCTTGCCAGCCTTGGCTTGCAAGGATCTCTTTGGAGCAAAGAAGAGGCTTGTCTGCCTTTGAAATAAATTTATATTGAGCAGTACACTTGACAAATCTGCCAAAGAAAAGAGAAAAAACATGAATAGAAAGTGAGGCCCAGCTAATAGGGACTGTATAGATCTGTATAGTTTGGGTTCATTGGGGAAGAACGACCAGGGAATTCATTAAGCTTCATTAGAAGAGCTGAATCAAAATCAGAATCAATCACAGACCTGCACAAAAGTTAAACATTAAAATAAATACTTTCTCTAAAAATTATTGGAAAATAGCTAAACAAAGTAGTCCCAATGGTGCTTTTTCAAGAAGCAACTGGACTTTCTGGTTTTTCTTTGAAGACGTTTCACTTCTCATCCAAGAAGTTTCTTCAGCTCTGACTGGATAGTGGGGAATCCTTCCATTCCCCACTATCCAGTCAGAGCTGAAGAAGCTTCTTGGATGAGAAGTGAAATGTCTTCAAAGAAAAACCAGAAAGTCCAGTTGCTTCTTGAAAAAGCACCTTTGGGACAACCATGACCTGGATGACTAAGAAACTCCATAGCCATTCAACTAAACAAAGTAGTAATATGAATAAAGATCTTTAGTCCTTGAGGTGTTTTTTTTCTTATTATCATTGCAGCAGCACAAAATTTTGCTAGTGCACAAGTGGTGGCTAGGTTTGAATCCTGAAGGAGATGGTTTATGTAGAAATTATCTGATCTCCCATTAGAACAGTTGATTTGGAGAAGGGAATCACAGAAAACTCCCAGAAGCCTGAAGCAGAATTGATAATAGACAGGAATGCTGGTATCTTAGCAATATCTAGTACTGTGGTTCTCAAACTATGATCAGGAGGCCCCTTGGGGTCCCTGAGACTTTTCAGAGGTCTGTGAAGCCAAATAAATATTTATTTTTTTCCAGTTTTAATTTCTAATGCAGTAAATTTTGATAGATATTACCGACATAAACCACAGTTTTTTTGGGATCCTCAATCATTTTTAAGAATGTGAAGGACTCCTGAGACTAAACTGTTTGAGAATCACTGCTCTTGTACACTGTTTCTATATTAGCATCTCAGAATTTGGATTAAAGAAAATATCATAGTTCTAATCTAAAAAAATGCTTCCAGGCTAATGATTTTGAGCATTTGGGTGTGTTGTTCTTTCATTTCATGTAGATTTATAAAGTTTTCTTTGGGATGCTGAAAGCAGTGGTTTTCCTTTTTTCCTGTTAGAATTGTTAAAAATAATTATTTTAAAATTCATTTTCTTTGTCAGCATGCAAAGCCTTCAAAGCTGCTATTGAGTTTAAAAATGTCTCCTGATAAACACTGCACACTAAAAGGGAAAAAAAGAGAGGAACTACTTTTGTTCAAATCGTTTATAAATAATTTGATGGAGTCAAACAAATGAAAATGATTATGAAGTGATTCTTAAATTACTGGAGCTGTATCACAAGTTAGCAGACAAAACAGAAGAAAGCTACCCAAAAGTAAAATGATTTGTGTTATGTTTGCATGAAGAGACAGACGCGGAGTGCTTCAAGCTCTTTAGTTTATTAGTGACTACAGCTCAGAACGGACCCACTTTGGCTGGGCTGCGGCTGCTACTTATAGCCAGCAGCCGCAGTTGCCAGCCAATCAGAGTGCAGGGTTTTCCCGCACTTTTTAAACCAATCATTTCTAACATTTTACAAGAACAGTTCAAACTAAACCAATGACTTCAAACCTGCATACATAACAATTTGTAATACTTTGGTTAATCACATGAGAAAAGAGAAAGAGAGTGGAAGGTATAACTGAGGATCAAATATTCACATTACTTTCCTGTAAAGATCTTTCCTAAGCCACAAGAGAATTTAGTTCCATGGCTTCTTGAATTGTGTGTGCGAGTATGTGTCTGTCTGTCTCTGTGTGTTTGTGTGTGTGTGTGTGTATGTGTGTGTGTAACCTGGGGTACACAGGAACAGCATTGAATGGTGCATGCCTATCTTGCCCTGGATGCATTACAAACTTACTGAATCATGACTGACAGGATGATGCTATGTGTCAAACATAATACATTTTAATATAAAACACAATTAAATTTAGCTCTATTAATTGTTTTATCAATACCATTCTGTCCATTTTCATTGACCAAACTGTTAGAAATATCATCACTTATTTTATTCTCATTGTATTCAGGTAAACACCAATTTCTTCTTTCATACCAGCACAAAGCATCTGAATATATACCCTGATCTCATAAGTAAGTTCCCCCTCCCAAGAAAGACATAAGGAGTAAAGATTGCTATAGTGCAGCTATATAAAAACTCATAGCACTGGATACAAGGGTTGTAAAATGAGCTGGTAGTCCTGCAGAATCACAACAGGACATATCAGAACCTATGTTCTGATGCAGCTCCCCAAACATGACAAATCCTGTGACATGAACTCAAAAGGTTCCTTTATTAGGAGTGCCAGCAGCCCTGGCAAAACGTTTATCTCACAGGCTAACAAGTCCGCCTGGCCCAGAAGATGAATAGCTGTCTGCCACATCTATGGCCATCCCTGGGGAATGGGTAATTATGAAATCTGTGTTATCCCATCGCAGTGCAAATCCTGCCTCTTATATGCTTGCAAAGTTGGTTGCAATACTGCAATGCAAGTGCAAAAGGACAGAATTTGCCTTGTCACATCACAATGCCACTGTAATTCTTCCATCTTGCTAGGATAAATGCTTATGCAACATATTTTAGGGAATCAGGGACTGACTGAGGAGATTCTGCTTGGATCTACTTCTAGGATGTGAATAGTCACCTAAGAAACTAAATCTTGTGTGGCAGAAAGGGCAGGCCAATGAGCCATCAAGTATAGAATTGTGTATTTAAAGAGTCAGTATTCCTTGTGAGTCATGAGTATCATCCTGCTTATAAATGTGATTTTTTCTCTGTAAATGGCCTGCAGCTGAATCTCAACAGTGGCTATGAAATCTCAAGTTTAAATGTCTTCTGTTCAATGCTCCATCTCACTCAAAACAATCCAGTCTTCCTTTATTTGTTCCTAACAATGTCTCTGTAGCAGTGTATGCTGAGTACAGTGAAAATCTGCAAGAAAATAAACTGAGTGTTGTAATGCAAGTCCTGTCCTATTTCAGTGTCTATGTAATGTCATTGCACATGTAGAAGGGGGAATTTAATGGGCTGTGAGAATAACCTTGAGAGACAGAAGGAGGAGCTGACAATGGTCAGACAAGCGATGCCTCAGCCTACAGAAAGAGGGTTGGAGAGCTGGAGAAAGTCTGTGCTTCAGCAATTCAAGTCCTAGCACCATGTAATGGGGTGAGCTCCAGTCACTTGCCTCAGCTTCTGCTAACCTAGCAATTTGAAAGCATGCTACCTGCAAGTAGATAAATAGGTACCACTTCAGTGGGAAAAATAATAGTGCTTTGTGCGAAAGTATGAACCCAACCAGTGCTGCAACATTGATGGAGGGAAAAGCCCTGGATGCTGCTGCAGAATACTGTTAGCTATTCTGAGTGAAGAGCTAGATCACTGTGGTACATTTCTGGATAATGTACAAGCGTGAACCAAATGGACTAGCAATTGTAGACAGTCAAACAACTACTTTGTAGTTACACTGTAGTTTTCTAGCTAATGTACCAATGTCATGTGCTAAATAAATAAATAAATAAAAATAAATAAATAAATAAATCAGACTACAAAAAAAGTGTACATATAGAAAGTGTCTTCAAAAGGCTGTCTTTAGTTCCCTGGAAAGTAAAAACAAAAAGAGAGATACATTTTCAGACTATAAGCATCTATTACTGTAACCTTACAAGAAAGGTAGTGTCAGTGTTCTTTAGCAGCATAGTGTTCCCTCCAACTTATTTTGACACTGTTAGAGGGCAGCCTCAAGTTGTATAAAATTTGTTAAACTTTTTCATTCATTATCTTTAAGAGAAATCAAGCAATGGAGTGCCTTGAAATAAACAAATAGAGGCAAGATAGGGATTAGCAATGTGGAGACTTAGTTTCATCTGGTTGGGCCTTTTGCTGACTCAAGGATGGGGGATTAAGCCTTCAGCTCAGTAGTAAAGATAGCTCCAGTGTGTCAATATGGACAAACAGGTTTAAAAACAGCTTTTATCCATGAGCTGTCAGACTCCTAAATACAACTAAAATCACTCCATGCATACATGGACATATATGGCTGGTTTCTCCCTAATTTTTTTTTTTTTTTTAATTACATTTATATGCCGCCTTCTCCGAAGACTCAGGGCGGCTTACAATTTTGAGCACAATCCAATGTGCTCAGCAATAGCCTTCATTCCATTGTATATGCCTGCTTATTACTAAGCGGCATTTTTACAAGGTCAGCTAATTGCCCCCAACAATCTTGGGTCCTCAATTTACCTACCCCGAGAGGATGGAAGGCTGAGTCAACCTTGAGCCTGGTGGGATTCGAGCCTACAGTAGTTGTAGACAGCTGGATCTTAAGAGCAGGCATTTACAGCCTGAGCCACCAAAGCTCTTTTACTTGCATAAGGACCATTTTCTATATTATTCATGTTGTATTGTATTTTTGTTATCGATAGCACCAGTAGAGGCTAAATCAATTGCATTGTATATATGTACAATGACAATAAAGGTTATTATTATTATTATTATTATTATTATTATCAATATCTTCTTGAGCACTTGCTATGTCTCTGACTTTTGTCTAAACCTGACCTTTGATCCTGAATTTTGCATTAGGAGACTGATTTGGCTCAGTGCTTCAACCTCACATTTTGTGACCTTTTTGTGAGCTGCAAACTTAATGCATGCCCAACTTCTTAATTGACAAGCAGGTCATGCAATTTAACTATGAACATTGACAAGAGAGCCAAAGAGATAGGTGGCTTGTAAAAGACAGTAGTTGCAGGAAAAGACAAAAACAAAAGCCAAGCTCAGGAGAATTTTTTACAAGCCCTGATGCTGCAAATTTCTCAATTTTTCTGACTAATGATCAATAAGAAGTTTCTGTTATGTCAAATCAAGGCAATATTGCTTGATTTGCCAAGATCTACAAAGTTCAGACCAGTAACTTCTATCACTTGTCAATTGTTTTGATGGTTCAGAGATCCTGTTGTCCAATTCCTGTGCTACCAGCACCTTCCGGTACGATAATCCTCCAGTATTACATATATCAGGCATAACAATGGTTCCCAATCATTTGATCTATACTTCAAGGAAAAAGTCCTTTTGGCTTTATCTACCCAACTGTAGAAGAACTTGATCTGCACCACACAAGTATAAACCTGTTTCTTAACATGCAGAAACAGCAGGTTAAAATCACAGCTGTTAAGAAAAGCAGCAGAAAGAGGGATAGGTTGCACAATTACATGATTTCCTCTTCTTTGTTCTTTGAATGAAGAAGAGGAGAAATAGCCTTTCCACAGTACCTATGATATTGCTCTTAAAGCAAATATTTATTACAGGGCAATAATTGCACAATATGAAATAACTGAATCATGGAAGAAAATGATAGATCAAACTACTATAGTGATATGTTCTGAGCACTCAAACATAGGAATTGCTTCAACTGTCATAGCTTTTGGGAGAAAGGGGAAAGCAGAACCTTGGTTGTATAAACTTTAGTAAGATCACACCTGGAGTACTGCATCCAGTTTTGCTCAACACATTACAAAAAAAAATGTTGAGACTTTGGAAAAAGTGCAGAGAAGAGGAACTGGGATGATTAAAGGCCTGGAGACTAAACCATCTGAAGAACAGTTGCAGGAAATGGGTATGGCTAGTCTAGAGAACAGAAGGTCTAGTGGCGACAAGGTAGTAGTATTCCAGTATTTCAGGGGCTGCCACAAAGAAGAGTGGGTCAATTTATTTTCCAAAACACCAGAGGGCAGGACAAGAAACAATGGTTGGAAACTAATCAAAAAGAGAAGCAACCTGGAATTAAGGAGAAACTTCCTAACAATAACAATTGACCAATGGAACAGCTTGCCTTCAAAAGTTGTGGGTGCTTCTTCACTAGAGGTTTTTAAGAAGAGACTGGACAGCCACTTGTCTCAAATTATATAGGGTTTCATGCTTGAGCAAAGGGTTGGACTAGAAGACCTCCAAGGTCCCTTCCAGCTCTATTTTGATTCAATCAGATAGATGTGCAATGTAGGGAATTGTGGGTATGAAAGGAGAAGGAGGCAGTGAAGACCAATGCAGTTGGAGAGCAAGAGAATATTTAACTTCTAAGGGCGGCTGCCTTATGAATAACCTGGGTTTCTGGCATGTTGGTAATATAATTGAGATGTGAGACAATGAGTTTCCTTACCCACAACTCCTGTTTTGATGGTCTTGAAGAGTAACACCATTACACTAATGAAATCAAAAGACACAATGTGCCTGTGAACAGAACAGATGTTCTATTTTATCTAAGAGGAGCATTCCATTTATCAGACTGCTCCTTTACCATCCAGAGACATTTATTTTTCCTCTTAAAGGTTCTGTGAAGCACTCTGTCTTTGAGTATTTAGTTGTTAAAATGAAATAATATAAAATGCCAAACGATAAAACAGCCTTGAAAAGAAGAAAAATAAAGTGTTAGCATTCTTGTGATTGAAAATGAGTTTCTAAAGGGAAAATGAAGTCCTTTTTGTCAGAAACATCATTCACACTCGTCAAACTGTTTCCTTCTAGAACAGAGATGGATTCCCCTGGTTTCTACCTATCAACTTAATTCTGCTGCCACTATATGCATAAAGGATATAAAACCTGAACAACTGAAGACCACTCCCTTTGGGACTGTTCATGCAACTTATGCACAATATTGTTTCCAATATTGTGACTAAAAATTTATGTTCCTTTTGATATAAGGGGTGGGATTTTTAGCAGTAATTTCAATACTTTTAAAGGTCTTGAACTTACACTTGCAATACACAGCAAAAGCAAACCAAGCTTTCAGTGATAAAATATATTGTGACTTCTCCCTTGAGTTGATGCCTTCCCTTATTATTTTTATAATAATCTTTATTGAAGTTTACAAATACAAAGATAAAAAGCTAATACAAACTAGGAAGAATATAGAAAGTAACAAAATAGAAAGCGCAGAGAAAAAGTGTTATGTATATATGTATAAAAATATAAATGTATAAGGAAATTACTGCCTCCTCTCTGCAGACAAATACAAACAACTTCAGTAACTTATCACCTTCTCTGACATTTCAATAAAATACTTTTTCTTCCAATGTCTCATTTTCTTATTAATGGACAAATTATAAAACCCTGTCATTCAGTCCTAATTAGCTAACAGCTTCCAGAAGATGATGGATGGATGGATGGATGGATAGATAGATAGATAGATAGATAGATAGATAGATAGACAGACAGACAGACAGACAGACAGACAGACAGATAGATAGATGATATAGATAGATAGAGATAGATGATAGATACACACACACACACACATATATATATATATATATATATATATATATATATATGTATATGCATAAGTATGTATGTATGTATATGTATATACCCATATATACTTTAACTTTAATCAAATAAGTCAGTTTTATATTTATTTTACTTTTTACACAGTAACATCACTTTCTGTAAAAATACAGCAAAAAAACTTCCCATGTCTTATTTGTTATCTATGGTATATACAAATTTTTAAAGACTTATTATTCAATACTAGTCAATATAGTCCACTAAAAACTACCAGAATCAGCACATACTGTATATTTTAACCTTGATTAAATAAATACACTTTGTATTCCTTCGATTTATTTATTTTTAAACTTTAAAGCCTTCAAATAATATCCCATAAATTGATTTCTTATCTTTTCTTTTTGTGTCTTCTCAGAAATTCCTTCACCAGTTTAATATATCATTGCTGTAGACCCAAGATAAGAAAGACATCCAAGTCATTCTTGTGATTTATAACAGAAAAACAGAGTTGGAAGAAAACTTGGAGGCCTTCTTTCCTTGATCAGGCAAGAAACTCTACCATTTCAGAAAAAATGGTTGTCCATTTGGAGCACTACTATTATGTCATCCCTAGTATGTCCTCTTAAATTATTAAGATATCAACCAGTTTCATTTTTAAATCCAGTATTTCATCTGTTTTCATATTGTTCTTGCAATCTGGCATTTTAAATCCACTTTCAGACCCATATTAAATCAAGTCTCTATTTTGTCCAATAAAATCTGTTTCTCTTCTGTAGCATCTTTTAAATTTATTTTTATAGTAGCAGACAGTTTAAAAGTAATTTCTGAGTGCGTTGTCCTCAGATATCCTTAAATTCTTCCCCAGTAAAAAAAAATCACTCCACTGTATTAATCAGTTTTTTTCCTTTAATTGTACTCTTTAGTTCTCCCTGGTTTCCTCTAGTTAGCCTTCAAAGTCTCCTTTTATCATATTTTTTAATCAACACACTTTCCCATGGGAGGATTTTGTTTTAAAGCCACAGTAATTTCAAAATCTTCACATATAGGAGCCTTGGTGGCTCAGGCTGTTAAATGCCTGCTCTTAAGATCCAGCTGTCTACAATTACTGTAGGCTCGAATCCCACCAGGCTCAAGGTTGACTCAGCCTTCCATCCTCTCAGGGTAGGTAAATTGAGGACCCAAGATTCTTGGGGGCAATAAGCTGACTTTGTAAAAATGCCGCTTAGTAATAATCAGGCATATACAATGGAATGAAGGCTATTGCTGAGCGCATTGGGTTGTGCTCCAAAAATTGTAAGCCGCCCTGAGTCTTCGGAGAAGGGCGGCATATAAATGTAATTTAAAAAAAAATCTTCACATATATATTTTTGTAAAATTTTAAACAACTCACAGGAAATATTCTTTCAAGTATACCTGGTCCCTTAATCTGTTTATAGTTTTCCAAAATCAAAGTTCTAGCCACCCCTTTGTTGTCTATTCATAAATATTTTTAAAGTCTTTAAAACTGCATGAAACTTCTTTCATCAAGGATAGAAGGAAATTCACCTGATGTAATGAAACTTGCCTTTCTGAAGATTCTTACTATTCAAAAAGCCATTAAGAAGCAATTTCCTAAGGTGGTTACAAAAGGAAGTATGAGAACCTGGTGTCTATATGAAGATGCTGAACTGTGGCTTAGGTGAGATAACCTTCTCCACCAGTTCCTAGAATTTAATACCCACCAGCGATTATTGTCTTATGGTCTGTTCACAGAGAGCCTCTTTATGAAGCACTTGTGAGCAATCCTGGTCCTGAGAGGTTTTCCTCCCTTTTCACCCTGGACTCTATTCTTCACAGAGCCATCTTTAGTCTGCCATTGCTTCCCCAGAAGACCTCATGGTTTCTCCCCCACTTTTTTTGTTCACTATCCACACATTATTTTTTTCTTACTCTGTTTTGTCATGTCTCTCTTTATCTGATTAACTGATTAACAGAAAATAGTTTCACATGCCGAAATGAGAAATATATTATCAATGGTTGGATAACAGAGCTTAATATTGTTATGTAACAAATTGACTCAGACAGTACACTGTTCACTAAGCACTTACTGTATATAAAGAGAAAATACGTAAATATATTTTAAACACACACACACACATATATAGTATGTGTGTATGTTTATGTATGTATATGTATGTATGTATATGTGTATGTATGTGTGTGTGTATATGTATGTATGTATGTATGTATATATGTATATGAAATACGAGTTCTAGGTATACTTGTAAAAGAAGAAACAGACATCCTGTGATCTCTGGAACTTAAAATTACATTAATTGTACTTCCTAAGCTTTGGTCAGCCCCTGCTGACATTGTCAGAGTATTAAGCTACCATTACAGAGAGCTGTGCCTTATATAATGATATATAAAGGCAGAGATAGCTGTAATGGTAACTTAATACTCTAACAATGTCAGCAGAGGCTGAAAAAGCTTACTAAGTACAATAAATGTAATTTTAAGTTCTGGAGATGGCAGGATGTCTGTTTCTTTTTTTACATATATGTTGCATCCAATGATAGTAAATCCAAGGTAGTCTTACTGTCTTTAATATGGTACTAGCTCATGGTTAATGATTGGATCATACAGAAGAAGGCAACAATTCAGTGCAGACCAACTCATGCTATATGGATACCAGATTTAGTCTGAGGATTTTTTTGAAAGTCAGCAATATGACAATCAATGCTTTTTTTTTACAGGCTTGGGCCAAAGGAGCTCTTCCACCTGTGGGTTTTTTGTTGTTGTTTAAAATGAACTAGTAAGGAAATTCAGAGGCTGAAAATGGACATGGGTCTCATCTATTAGGATCTAGACTGGGATCACCAGCTCATGTCAGATAGGCCACTGAAAAGCAATCAAATGGGAATGATTTTCAATCTCTGCTGATGGGAGGGTGGATTTAAACCAGTGACCTAGAGGTGAAAAGCTCTATATCCCATTACTAATCCTTGAAATTATTCCTTTTCCTACAGCTGAGGCATGAATGACATTAAAGAAGAAGAAGAAGAAGAAAGAAAGAGGAAGAAGAAGGCAATGTGAGAAGAATTGTAATGGCTATAGAGAGCCAGTAATTTATAACAAAAGACCCTACCTAATATGCGAATATTAATATAGAGAAATATTGGTGGGGCACAATGGTCAATTTTTACTGATGAACATTGAAGAAATAAGAAGCAAACATGAACCCTGATAAGATGTTCTGCTGTCTTTAACACATAGTATTTAGAGCTCTTAGTACATATAATTTGCAGAATCAGTTGCCTCCTCTCAAATGTTCTCCTAATCATGCTGCAGATATAGGAAGAGGATTTAATGCAGAACTACCAACAGCCTATGCGCCTATATTTCAGTAAATCCATACTCACAAATGAAATTTGGGGATTTATGTGCTACTCCTTAGCATGGTTAGTGATCCTCCAGACTTTTCTTTCTTCTCTTCCTCCCTGCTTTCATTATGAAAATTGCGAACATAGCAAGAGATGCAGTCATTGGAGCGCACTGTAAATACAGTGTGTTAAGTTTGCATAAAGAGTCAGACACGGAGTGCTTCAGTGAAGAGTTTATTAGTGACTACAGCTCATAACGGACCCGATTTGGCTGGGCTGTGGCTGCTACTTATAGCCAGCAGCCGCAGTTGCCAGCCAATCAGAGTGCAGGATTTTCCCGCACTTTTTAAACCAATCATTTCTGACATTTTACAAGAACAGTTCAAACTAAACCAATGACATTCAAACCTGCATACATACACACCCTCCCCACTAGGTTCAGTCCATACTCAAACCCCAACCTATCTAATGTATTCTTTTAAATAGGTGGGGCTCTTATGTACGTTGAGACCTTGTGGTTCAGAAGTTTTAATGTTCTCACCCAGTGAGAGAGGAAATGTGTCTGTTGACATTTCCCTACTAGGGCTTCCAGTGAAAGAAGACCCTGTTTGATTGTTACAATCTGGTCTCTTCTCCCAACCCATCTCCAACCCAATGTCAGCACCCAAGTCAGGTAGTGATGTGCACCCTTCCACTTGTAAGAATGGATTTTGGCATTGTGACAGGTTTTGGGGTGGTTCCTGTCGTAATGGCTCATTACACATGGCGTTGATTCTTGCTTGCTGATTATCCTCATGCTCCTCCCTTCCCCTAGAAAAGGCATTAGGTATGGGAACTAGAGAGGAACAATTGGGATGTTCCTGAAGTAATCTGGATCTAAGCTGATCAATGTACCTGCTCCAGAGGACACCATCCTCTGTTTGCACCCTATAAGAACGAGGGCCTGTGATTTGAGTTATTTCAGCAGGAATCCATGAAGGTTCACCCATAAGGTTCTTAGCATAAACAGAATCACCCACACTGAACGTGCAAACTTTGCTAGTGGAAACTGGTGGTGCGTTGGGTGCGTAAGTGGGATGAAGGCAGTCAAGGGAAGACCTAAGTTTCCTACCCATCAACAACTCTGCTGGGGATAAGTTAGTTGATGAGTTAGGAGTGATGTGCTGAACACTAAGAAGTTTTTCAAGTTTCTCAGTGATGTCCCCAGGACCCAATTGCTGAAGCTTTCCTTGGTAAAACGTACCATGTGTTCAGCCCGCCGTTAGTCAAGGGTGCCCAGGGGCAGTGAGGGCATGTCTGATACCCTGTTGTGCTAGATAGGATTCAAAAAGGTTGGATGTAAATTGAGGGCCATTGTCAGAGACAAGAACATCAGGTAACCCATGGGTTACAAAAAGCTTTTTAAGCTGCTTGATGACAGCATCAGTTGTGGTGGATGCCATAGGGATGACCTCTAGCCATTTGGAATATGCATCTACTATAATAAGGAAGGTGTGCCCTCTGGTAGGGCCAGCGAAATCAATGTGAATCCTAGACCATGGGCCCCTAGGACATTCCCATTCCTGTGTGGGGGTGAGAGGTGGGGCAGGCCTGACTACCTGACAGTTGGGACAAGATGCAACCCAGTTTTCAACCATTTTGTCAATACCTGGCCACCATACATAACTCCTGGCCAATCCCTTCATCCTTACAATACCTGGATGACCCTCATGTAACATTTCCAAAACCTCTTTTTGCAGTTTTGCAGGAATAACCACCCTGTTACCCCACAAAATACATCCTCTTAATACAGATAATTCAGTTTGCCTGGACTTAAAAGGTTGGGCAAGGTGAGGTAGATCTTGAAGAGGCCAACCTTTCTTAATCCAGCCTATAATAGGAGCCAATAAAGTGTCTTTGGCAGTCTCTCTGGCAATTTCAGCAGCGTGTACTGGAAGCTTGGCAACAGTTTCTAGGAAAAAGGTGTGTGCCTCAGGTTCAATGTCCTCAGTGTGAAACGGAAGTGGGCAGCGACTCAAGGCATCAGCATGGCCAATGTCTTTGCCAGGCTTGTGGATGAGCTTGTATGAATAAGTAGCAAGAAATTCAGTCCACCTCAACATTCTTGGTGACAGGATAGTGGGTGTAGGTTTGTCTCCTGCCACAATGCCTAACAAAGGTTTGTGATCTGTGACAATGGTAAATGTTCTCCCATATAGATACTCATGGAATTTCTTGACAGCTGCAACAATTGCCAATGCTTCCTTGTCCAGTTGGCTGTAATTCCTCTCTGCTTTAGTCAAAGTGCAAGAGTAAAATGCAATAGGGGCTTCCCTCCCACTGGGAAGCCTGTGGCTCAACACCGCCCCCACTCCAAAAGGGGATGCATCACAAGTCAGTACAACAGGCAAATTCTCAGAGAACTGTATCAGTACAGCATCAGACGTGATTAGTCTTTTAATATTGTTAAATGCTGATTGTTCCTTCCTCCCCTAGATCCAAACAGCCTTCTTATCAAGCAATCTGTGCAAAGGTTCAGCAATGGTTGCCTTCTGAGGTAGGAACATGTGATAAAAGTTAATAAGTCCAAGGAAGGCTTGCAAATCTGTTTTGCATTTTGGTCTAGGGGCTTCTTTGATTGCTTGAACCTTGGCATCTGTAGGGTGGATGCCATGCTTGTCAATCATGTAGCCCAAGAACTCAACCTTGTCAGTTTTAAGAGTGCATTTTTCTTCCTTGACTTTTAACCCCGCTTTCTTGAATCTGGTAAGGACTTCTCTGAGTCTCTCTTGTCATTGAGTGTCATTTTCAGCAGAGATTCACACATCATCAAAGTAAGGCACTACCGCTGGCAGCCCTTGGAGCATCCTTTCCATAAGGCTTTGGAAGATGCCTGGTGCCACGCTTACTCCAAACTGTAACCTTTTACATTTGAAGGCACCTCTATGAGTCACAATGGTTTGGGCCTCTGCAGTGGCATCATCAACTGTTAGTTGTTGATATGCCTGGGCCAGATCCAATTTGGCAAAGACTGTACCCCTGCCAAGTGAATGTAATAAATGATGCACCACTGGAACTGGATATGCTCTGTTGAAGTGCATGGTTCAATGTCCCCTTATAGTCTCCACAGATTCTTACTGACCCATCAGTCTTGACTGGTGTGACTATGGGTGTCTCCCATCTGGAGTGGTCAGTGGGCTCTAAAACTCCTTGAGCTATTAGTTTATCTAATTGTGCATCAATTTTTTCCTTTAAGGCAAATGGGACCCTTCTGGGCTTTAAATGAATTGGGGGCACCTTGGGATCTAGGTTGAAAGTGATAGGGGTCCCCATATATTTGCCCAATCCGTCGCTGAAGACCTCTGGAAACTCAGACTTCAAGGCCTCCTCCCATTCAGTGTTGCTCACGTGATTGATGCCAGTCACCTCGATGCCTAATGGATTGAACCACTCAAGTCCCAGCAAGCTTGGGCGATCCTTGTCCACGATGGTCAGGGGCAAACGTTTGGTGTGGCCTTTGAACTTCACGTTGAATTCTCTTGTTCCAACTACTGGAATCTTGTTCCCTTGGTAGTCTTTAAGAGTCAGTGCTTGCTTCTGGAAATGTTTCTTCTGAATGTTTGGGAGTAGTCTGTGAATAGTGTCCCATGACACCATAGATAAATAGGAGCCTGAGTCCACTTCCATTTGGCAAGGCCTTCCTTCAATGAGTACCTTCACATGTACTTTTCTGCTTCTTATGGGTGAAGAATGACCAATGGTGACTGTTTGATGAGTTTCATTCTTCCCATTTGCTTCTGTGTTGCCCCATTTTCTCACTGAAGTTGTTAGGCTTGAATTCTTTGTCAGGAAACTTTCTTCTGTGGGGTGGAGTTCTGGATGATTTGCAGACTCTTGCTAGGTGACCTCTTTTTTTACAACGGAGGCAGATGGTATCAAGAAACTTGCATTCAGTGCGGGGTGGCTTCCCCACAACCTCTGCAGTAAAAATCTTGCCTCTTTCTTCCCAGGTCTTTCTTTTTCCTCTCCATTCTGAGTCTATAAATTCCTTCCTCCACCTCACTGCAGTCTGATTCAGAATCTATTTGCTCACAATGAGTTGTTGTGGACTTTTCCACATCAGGATGGCTTGAGGCCTTGTTAATTTTCTTCATGGCTGCTGCTGAGGACTTGGTGGCTTCTGCTGAGGAGGCCTCTTCTATGGCTTCCTTCAATGTGATCTTAGGTTTTAATAATAATTTGCTCTGAAGCACCTTGTCTTTGAGGCCTAGAACAAATTGATCATGCATGGCCTCTTCCAAGTTGTTAAACTCGCATGCACCCCCAATGTCTCTTAAACTTGCCATGAAGTCGTTAACGTTCGCTTTCCCCTTGATCCCGACGGTAAAACTCGTGTCTCTTAATGAGGCACGATACTTGTGGGGCGTAATGGGCTCTTAAAAGCTTTTCTAAATCAGGCCATTCCATTACCTTCACGTCTGCAGCTCCCGCCAATGCCTTCGCCATCTTGAAAACTGCCGGACCGCAGTGCGTGAGAAAGACCGCCTCTTCCGCTTCTCGAAATGTCGGCAGATCGTTTCCTCCAAATACATTTGGAAATGATCTGCGACGAGTCCCAGTCTTCTGCCATCGGATCGAACGGGGCTGGGGGTGTTCAGCACAGCCATCTCTCTCAGCTTGTTTTCCGTTGTCTTCTCTTCAGGAAGGATCCCACCTTCATCGCCAGTGTTAAGTTTGCATGAGTCAGACGCTGAGTGCTTCAGTGAAGAGTTTATTAGTGACTACAGCTCATAACGGACCCGATTTGGCTGGGCTGCGGCTGCTACTTATAGCCAGCAGCCGCAGTTGCCAGCCAATCAGAGTGCAGGATTTTCCTGCACTTTTTAAACCAATCATTTCTGACATTTTACAAGAACAGTTCAAACTAAACCAATGACATTCAAACCTGCATACATAACACAGTGCCTCTGATTCAATGAGCTGAAAGCTTACTGACTTGCCAAGCCTAGCATGTTTATAGAACCTGAACCATTCAGAACCTAAGGTACACCTAAATACCCAATTCTTTGCTCATCCTGAGAGGAAAACCTCTCCAGATTGACATCTGCTGTTCAATAACTGCCTAATGAGCTGCAAAGAAACGGTTACCAAAAATTAATGAGTCAAGTCACAGTTACAATTACCGTACTGCAGATCACCTCATTGTATTTGACTGCTGTAGATTTGTGCCTAGGGACTCAGCTATCCCACAAAGGCTGGTTAAGCTGAGCTCCTGTATTCCAGGCGACAGCATTATCTCTTGGCTTGTGAATTGGCAGGGGGCCATGAAATGCCACCTTCTCAAATGTTTGAAGTATTGTCAAGGAAGTTACAATGGAAATAAAAACACACAACTCCCAAACACATCACCTTCCTATTTGTTTTTGCACCCTAGCAAACAGAGGTGGTATTCAGCAGGTTCTGACCAGTTCTGGAGAACCAGTAGTGGAAATTTTGAGTAGTTTGGAGAACTGGCAAATACCACCTCTGACTGGCCCCGCCCCCATCTATTCTCTACCTCTCAAGTCCCAGCTGATTGCCTGAGTCTTCTTGTGTTGCCCTGCACAGGAGAACAGAGCTGGAAAGCAGGTTAGTGGGATGGGGAGGGAATGGGATTTTGCAGTAACCTTCCCCTGCCATGCCCACCAAGCCACACCCACAGAACCAGTAGTAAAATTTTTGAATCCCACCACTGCTAGCAAAGTTAGGATCGATAAATATGTGGATGAGAGGCTATCAGAGATTTGTAGGGCGAGACTGGAACTCAGAAAACATCCAGAAGATGGTGATGGCAAAGCACATCCATCTCATTGCCAAGAAAAATGTGTGGATATATGTTCAAATGATCATGGGGAATTGAGCTGCATAAGCATGTTTCCTCCTTTACAAAGAAAAGGAAGGAGGAATTCCTTTCCCAGAATGCAAGGTTTCTCCACGCGACTATGGTCCTATATTGTTTGGCCTTGAGATCTTCACGCAGATAAGAGCTATGAGGTTTAGATAAAGTCCAAGCTACAGCTCCATCTTTCTTCTATCCAAATCCAATTGGAGTTGATAACTGAGATTATGGAGAGAGGGGAGTAGATGGTAAAAATGCTATTACTATAGCAACAAAGCTTCAGAGCAAAGCTGGAAAACTAATAGTAAGAAGAAATGAATTAAGGCACTGTCTGAGGCATCCATTTCATCTTACCAGTATCAAAAGCATAGATCTCTTTCAGATCACAAAAACTTCTTGATCTTAGAGCGAGTTTGGGATAGAGTTTAACTATGCCACCAACAATGTTCAGCATTTGTTTTCAGGTATCAGGGTATGAAAATATAGCCATCCTTTGGACAACCGGATTGCTGTACTCTGGGTGCTACTTTTTCAATGTATGTGTAGAACTCATAACTCATTTTTCATTCATAAAGCAACCCCAGTCTGAGGATACGAACAAGCTCAAGCAATTTACATGAAAACTACTTTACATTTTTTTAAAAAATCCTCTTAAAATCAGATCATCAAACTAGCTAACCTGTTTAAATACTTGTAAGACAGGACAGAGTGACCAGATCATCTAAAACAGGGGTCTCCAAACTTGCCAACTTTAAGGCTTGTGGACCTCAACTCTCCAAATTCCCCAACCAGCATAGCTGGCTGAAGAATTCTGGGAGTTGAAATCCACAAATCTTAAAGTTGCCAAGTTTGAAGAACCCTGATCTAAAACAAACATAAGGATCAGCAAGATATATTTATTTAAAAGCCTGGGAAACAGGTACACATTCAGTTTCAATTTGAGTGGTTTCTGCTATTCAATATACAGTTATTGGTGCTTTTTCTCATCTGTTCTTAATAAAGTAATTCTTTGCAAAATGTATGCATATATGACACAACAAATCTGTATATCATTCTCCTTCAGTGGATAGTAAATAAAATGACTTAAAATATTGGTTTTTCTTTTCATTTTTAATACTTACTGTATGTCATAGAATTACAGAACATGTAATCTTAGAGGAATCTTAGAGAATAGAGCCCAATGCCCTGCCTAATGCAGGAATCTACTTCTAAACATCCCCAATGTTCCTTTGTCCAGAAATAAATCTTCTCAAAGGCAAGAATATGTTCTTTAACCATATTTTGTTTTGGAAAACAAAGGCCAAGTCAAACACGGAAGTCAATTTTTTAAAAAAATATAATTTTGTTTAGAGCTCAAGTGTTTACCTTTGAAACAGTAAAACAGGATAGAATAGTTAAAAGCTCTATGATCTTCAGCGGCTTTTTTTCAGATGAAAGGCTGTTACATTTTTCTCAAGGGGATATTGGACACGTTACAAATGTATTATTTCAACTGTTTATATTCCCAATGTAGATAAAATCCAATTCCTTGGGAGACTGATTTGGAGATATAATACTTAGCAGTGACTTCAGTCTTGTCCTAGATAATACTGCAGAACTGGATGATACCACGCATGGAACTGAATGCTGAAAACAGTAATGCCAAGAATTCATTTATTTGTTCAATCATTAACTTTTACTTGCCATTTATAAAAATATTCCAACATGAGCAATAACGCTATAAAACAATCAGTGTTAAATTTAGTAGCAAGGAGAAACAGAAACTGTAGATCCTATCAGTCAGAATGGATCTATTCATATTGTCTCGAAATAATTTTGTCAGTTACCTACTACTGTGTTAAGATAGATACTGACATTTAGAGTCATTGCACTCTTAGATAAGATTCACCCTGTAGGACAGGGGTATCTGTACCAAATAACTTTCTGTAACACATAACTGACACCCATGTTTTAGGATGGGGTTGGCAAACTTTTTCAGTAAAGGGCCAGATTCTGTTCCTCCTTTGTCTCTGTGAATGTGGTTGACAGACTGGCAGGCCAAGAAGCCTGGTGTTGCCATGCTTTATGTCCCCACCACTTGCATCAGGAGCTCAGCTAAGACTTGGGCCTGATGATCTGCTCCATCTCCAGCCATTCATTCTTAGCTGACAGGTTATACCAACACAGGTGTCAGGTTGGATTTGACCCACAGGTCATAGTTTGCCAACCTGTTTTAGAAGATTGTTGTCTGGGAAGAATGCACATAGTATGAATTCGTTAGCCAAAGTTTATACAGTAGATATACAGATATGAACACTTCGTTCCATCTCTGGTTGAGGAAAATGTCACCCATGTTCTATTCAGTACTGTTTTTATTTTCTTCATTCTCTCTCTCTTTGTGCTGGTGATTGATCTGAAGTACAATTATTTTCTCCCTATCCAATGTCATTTATCTGAGTATAAAGATAGAAGCACTAAAAAATTCATAAATGTTCAGCAGAAAATTTGGACCTTCACCAGACCCTAAAATACCCTCAGTTAATACTGGATATAGTTCTCAGAGAAACAATGCAAAATATTTGCACTAAGAAGTCTAGCCTTAAATCACCATCCAATATATTTCAGCCAATATGGGTGAGATACTTTTCCAAATCTAAGAAGACAGATGGGCTATTTGGGAAGGAGCTATTCCTTGAGATATGAGATTCTAAGCTCAAGTGGAACTTCATAAATACTTTGAATGCTGCCTAGAAATAAATATGCACTTAATGCAGCTCTTCCAGCTTCCTTATCTAAAGGAAGTAATGCAGTTTGTCTTGGATATTTTTAGCCGGATTCATTTGTCTTAACTGGGCTGAAATCCTAAATTCCGCTCCTGGAAGAAGTACATTTTCCAGGTCAAATGAGTACAATTTACAGCTTGTTGGTTGACCCCATTGTAATATTAGATGGGCAGACAGCTGACCAAACCAGACCAAATTAATCCAATCCAACTTAACCCAATTGTCATTTATGGCCCTAATCTGCCATCATAAAAAAGTTGAATAACAAAGTGGTCAAATACCTCAAGCTTATCTTGAACACTTTCTTTTCACTGTAAAACCTGGGCAGATTTTCTTCAAGCCTGAGCATTTCATTTGTTCTATCCTTGCAGCTTAAGACACCAGCTCTTCCAATTGAAATAAAAATGTGAGAGTCAGCACATGATCTGTTTGGGGAAATCTATTCCCTGATCTCCCAATGACAAATTTCTGAGCTCTTTCTTTTGCTTCACTTATTTTCTTCCTCCCGAGGAACGGTCTGTTAACACAAGCAAACAAAACATATCAATAATATCCAGCCAGATAGAGAGGGATCTATTGAGCAGAAGTGGGTAGATAGCAGAAGTATTACAAGTGTTAGCTTTGTGCAATGGTCATTAGCTCTCTGTTATTTAACCAGTAATATAAAGCCTATGCCAAGCACCAACCCTGCCAAGCTTCAAAATTTTAGCAATGGGTTCCTCTGCCTGGTTGCTGGGTGGGCATGGCCATGGTGGGTGTGGTCGGGGGGAGGTTTGCCCTCCTTGGGCTCCGGAGGCTTTCCTTGAACCTCTGGGAGGGTGAAAATGGCCTCTCTGGGCTCTAGAGGCTCTTTGGAAGCTGAAAATGGGCCCATTTCCAGCCTTCCTGTACTTCCAGGAGGCCTGTTTTTTGCCCTCCCTGAGCCTCCGCATGCGCCCTGCACTACCTACATCCAAAACGGGCTTCATGGGGACTCCTGGAAGGGGCAGGGTGGGGTGGGCCAGGAGTGGGATTTCTGATCTCCAAACTGCACAGAATCTTAGCTAAGGGCTCTCCCAAACCCCTGCGAACCCCCAGCAGTGCAACCCTGCATAGGTCACATTTGAGGAAGTGGTACTTTCGTATATGTGGGTGATTGGTTCATAGGGTTAACCGACCTAGGGACTCAAAATCTTTGACTCAAGGCACATATATTTTAACCTCACAGACATCAAAAACTTTGTCTCATTTGAATCAAGCAGCAAGCCCCTCCATGTGACTAAATTAGATGAAACAATATGTTAGATTTGCATGAAGAGTCAGATGCGGAGTGCTTCAGTGAAGAGTTTATTAGTGACTACAGCTCATAACAGACCAGATTTGGCTGGTCTGTGGCTGCTACTTATAGCCAGCAGCCGCAGTTGCCAGCCAATCAGAGTGCAGGATTTTCCCGCACTTTTTAAACCAATCATTTCTGACATTTACAAGAACAGTTCAAATTTAACCAATGACATTCAAACCTGCATACATAACACAATATATAACTGTTCTACATGTGTTTTTATTGTAAGTTTATTGCTAAATTGATACTAAGTGCCTGAGTATACCAAATCATACATGTATTTGCAGTTTATGCAACCTGTCACATAACTGTTAAATAAACTTTTAAATGTGTTTTTAAAGAATATCTTTGCAATTTAAGGTACTCTTAACCTTTGCAGAAAAATATTTGCAGATTATCACTTTCCAGGCTAAATTGGAGAAGTGTCAGTTCTTCCCTGAAAGAAGAGATATTTGTAGGCCGTTCTTTAATCCATCTTTGGAAGTGGATACTTGAGGCCAGTGGTGTGTTTCAAAAATTGTTACCACCGGTTCAGTGGGTGTGGCTTGGTGGGTGCACTTTGCATGCACGTACACACTTTGCACACATGTGCACCAAACAAGCCCTTTGCGCAGGCGCAGAGGTGGTTTGACTCACCTCCTGCAATCCTGCACTCTCCCTGTTGCTTCAGCAGCTGCCGTGTGGCAATTGCTGTGCCATGCAAAGCAGCTGTGCTTCAAAAGCAGGACATAAAGGTTAGTATGGGAACCCAGGTGGGTTGGTGAGCCCAACTCAGAGCATCAGTGAGAAGTGGTTCAGTCTCCGCTGCTCATCGCCGCTACTGGCTTGGCAGAATCAGGCTGAACCAGTAGAATACCACCACTACTTGAGGCACAGAAAAGTTGGTGGAAGAATTGCTGAAAATCAGCTCTTCTTCCTGATCACTCTTCCAACACATATCCCATGAGATCCATGCTGCTGGACATGTATTGAGTGAGTGCAATGAATAAAGCTGAATTTCTTCATCTTACAGTGCTGGTCTGTCTGTCTTTCTCAACTGTCTGAAAACTTATAAATTGTCAGAGTCATCTTGGTAACTGTTTTGATAGCTATGTCATTTGCTACTTGATCCCAGGTTGAATTGGCTGAAACAGCAAAGGTTAATTTACTCTTTACACCTGATCAGAAAGGTGAATATCAACCAAATAAAATTGGGGAAATTGAAAAATAATAGGAAGAAAGTGATTTAAGCCACTTTAGTGAGGAAGCAAATCAGCAAGCAAGCAAGAGTAAAACTCTGGTTTGTTCTTGGCCTTTGAGAAGTGGAATATATGTGAATAAGAATAAGAGATAGATTACATGTACAGGTTCTTTTGTAATTCTGCATGTGTCTTAGTCCACTGAATTTTTGATGTGCACAGCAGGAAATGTACCTATGTTAGTAGGAAGCTCTCTATTGTGCTATATCCTAGATGCTGTAGCTTTCTGTGCATCCGCCCTTGGTAGGGAAGGTAGTGATGCATTTGCATCCAACAATGGGAAGTACTCAGGCAAGGTGGGTGAGAATTGACCTTTGGAATCAGAAGCATTCAGTGGAAATATTACAGAGTATGAAGGCTGAGAGGATGAAAGATTTTATGATGGAATAAAGGAATGGCTCTAATGAAAAGCTGAAAGGTGCTAAGTTTACTTCAGTTCTGAAAGACTATTTCTAAATTATTTTTGAAGCACGCCTAGTCCTACAAACAATTTTAATTAAACCCAAACCAAATTATTTATCTCCCATTATAGTTTTTTTCCCTATTCATTAGTATTATAAACTTACAAAATATTAAGTGGATATTTGTTCCTAAAGCCTTCCAAAATATATAATTGTGCTGACTTGTTTATTATTATTCCATAATTTGTTTGCTAGGAAATCATTGTCTCCACCCAAGTTGTCCATTTTTTCTTGTGCGTTTCCAGTGTTCCAGCGTTTTAACTTTCAATATCCTTTTTAACTGTCCAAGAACAAATAAAATTAATTTGCTTCCCAAATTCTCATTCTAAAACTGATTATAACAATTACCTGCCCAGTCAGTCTGTGTCATTGAGTACAAACAAGTCTGGCATAAAAATCAATTTTATTATCCTTAATTTTATTTTAGACACCTAATTTGTTTTTACATTTGAAACCTTTAGGCAAAAACATAAAAGACTGCTGATCTCTTGGGTTTTTCTCCCCCTGCAGGGAATGTAATTGGACACTATCTGATCCATAGCACTGCTATTCCAAATAATACCAAAAAGCAAATGAAGATGCTAAATTTCCCCCTCCCCAAAAAACCCCAACACCTATTTAATGTATTTGTGGTTAACTCTTGACTATAATCAGCACTAATACATGAAGATATGTGAAGGAAAGATTAACAAATAGCTTTATCCAGAATGCAGTTATACTGATGCTGTTAGGTTACTATAATTGCTAATTGCACTGATCTCAATGTGTTTGGCAAGGCAATCTCCCAGTTACTGGTTAAAACTACAGCAGCAGAGTTTCAATGTCATCTTGTTGTGGTTCAGTCGATAAGTTGCATCCGACTCTTCACGACCCTATAGCATTCCAGGCCCCCTTGTCCTCCACTGTCCCCTGAAGTTTGCCCAAATTAACGTTCATTGCATCAATAATATTATCTAACTATGCGTCCCCTTCTCCTTTTGCCTTCAAATGTTTCCAGCTTCGCGTCTTCTCCAACGAGTCCTCTTTTCTCATTAGATGAGCAATTTGAGCTTCAGTATCTGTCCTTGCAAGGAACAGTCCGGGCTGATTTCCTTTAGGATTGATTGATTCATTTGATCTCCTTGCAGTCCAAGGGATTCTCAAGAGCACCACAGTTTGAAAGCATCCATTCTTCAGCATCAATGTGACATATACAGTACCAAACATAGATATAAATATATCTAGAATTCGTTGGCTTTTAAAAGTTTGAGGGTGTGAACATATCTTCACTGCACATTTAGACAGCTGTTGTCTTGTGCTCATGTTAACTTTAAATGGAAGATAGTTTAAGAAAAAAAACTATCTAGATGTAGCTAATTTGGCAAAATTTTGGAAAGGTTTGCTCTGCCGGCTGCCATGTCCTTCCATCTCTTGCTGCTGTGTGCTTTCCAACTTTCTATTCCACAAAAGCAATTACTAATCACCTTCCTTCCTATCTTTTCTTGGAGATATATATTTCGTGAACACACCCACATACATACACATTCATATATACAGTATATGTACATATAAACTTATTTAATATACAGATAAATGCAAAGTTAATTCAAGCTATACATAATTAAAGCATTAAAATGTACACACATGCAGGGATAACAAACAGCTATTTCTTTGGACCTTCTCCACCAACATTGACAGGGCAAGCCAGTGGAATATAAACTGAGAGCAAACCCAAACCCAACTCCTTACTAGCACTTTTGATGTCCATTACCATAGTTGGGTAATGAAACATCTTCAAGAAAACAACCAAGTCAAAGAGCACCAAGGACCCTCATTTCAACCCTGAGCTACAAATATTATCCTTTATTAGCTGTTCCTTTTTTCCTTACATTCTCATGGGACAGCAATTGGAAGACTTTTTTTAAAAAAAAATTACATTTATATGCCGCCCTTCTCCGAAGACTCAGGGTGGCTTACAATTTTTGGGATACAACCCAGTGTGCTTCATTCCATTGTATATGCCTGCTTATTACTAAGCAGCATTTTTACAAAGTCAGCTTATTGCCCCCAACAATCTTGGGTCCTCAATTTACCTACCCCGAGAGGATGGAAGGCTGAGTCAACCTTGAGCCTGGTGGGATTCGAGCCTGCACTAATTGCAGACAACTGGAACTTAAGTGCTAGGCATTTAACAGCCTGCACCACCAAGGCTCTACCAAGACTTGGTTCACACATTTCATTTTTCAAATCCAGTAGAACGTTTTCCCCATCATTGCTATTTTCTTTCCCTATACTCCATGCATTCCCTTGGTCTTTTATTTAAAAAAAAATGTCCAGCAGTGCTTCATCAGCTCTACAGAACATTGAAGCAAACACTTGAAGCAAATGATTGCTGACTTGTTATGATGGGACATCCAGGCCTGTTGCATATGATTTCTAAATTCCCATGGACTTCTATGGGAGCCCAAGGGTAATTTGTACTTGTTTGCCCCAGTGTAGTTCAAGATTCCAAAATCATTTGGAAGTACACCAGGCAAAAACCACAGCAGGTGTTGGGTATTTACGAAAGACTCGCAAATACTTCTATTCTGAAATATCCAAAATTCAGATGGTGTCAAAGAGCTATCTTGTGTAAAGATTAATCAAATGAAACAGAGGTGAGCATCAACTGCAACAGTCTTGTGTACTTGTATCAGCATTTATTTCCTTTCCTGGCTCTCTCAAGTTTTCCATCTCCTTAGGGTTCATTTCAAAACAACAATAGCAAACGGTTTTCAAGATTATTATTATTATTATATAATAACTCACTGCAATTTCAGTCAATAAGATTCTTCATTTCAGGAACAATCTTAGCCCGCATTTTACTGTAGCAATAATGTGACTCCAAAACAAATAACCAGCGGCATAAAAAAGTATGAACTTTTGGTGGGTTGTTTAAGGCAGTTATACTTAATTGAGCAGATATAATAATCTGCATTGGCAACCCCATTGAACTCAAATGGTGACACATCAGTAAAAATCAAATAATTTTTCTAAAAAAATCTAAGCTCAGTCATTGCACTTCTATTTATTATTAGAGAGTTGTTATCTTAGTCTGTAGCCAGAAGGCATGGTTCTTTCTATAAATTTTTTCATGGTTATTGAAATACTTAAAACCTAAAGTTTCGATGTCTTGTTTGATGAAAAAATTGAGTGAATCAAAATGAATGCAATTCTTTAGGATATAGCTGCTGGGTGAAAACATGAAATGTCTTCTCCATTTTTTTCAGCTTTTTCCCCCCCTATTTCTTATGCCTGGCAAATGGATCAATACAACCTATATTTAGTAGGGGAAAATGTTTCTCTCCCTCCCTCCTTCTCTCTTTCTGTCTTCCCTTTCTTTTTTTGTGTTTTGCACTTTTTGCATTACCACTCCCAACCTGAATCTTAAGTTCTGCGGCATTGGTAGCAATATTAGATAACTGACAATGACATATCAACATAATCACAAAGTGCATTCAGAAATTAAGTGACTGAATGCAGATTTCAGCAGCAAGGTGGCTGTAGGCTTATGCTTTTTAGGTGAAAAGTTTCATAAGATGAACAACCACTGTAAAAATACTGAGCTTTTAACCCAAATACAAACTTTTGGAGTCTTATTTGATGTTTCAAGAAGCAGGAAGCCATTATCATTTCCTGGACTTGCCATTTTATTATTGTAAGTGCAGATATGTCAATTTGCCAACATGATTATTCAGTTTCAAAAGCGGAATCAAGTTCATTATGATGATATTATGCCTTAAAAAATAATAAAGAGGAAGCAGAAGGAAGAAAAAAGAGTTTTTTCCCTTTAATATTGAAACTGGCCCAAAAAATATTGATAGGATATCCAATCAACACATCTGTTCACTCATGCATCCTTTGTATAGATATGCAAGTTATTACCACTCTTCCAGGGACAGTTATGATAGTAAGCTGAAATCCCACTTTAAAAGCCTAAATATTCATTATACCTCTTGAGGACTCAGCAAACAGGCAAGAAAAAAAATACCATCCAGATTCACATCTACCCTTTGGGTCACTGGAATAAAATACATAAAGGCTTCATTATATTCCCTGCAGTCTTGAAATGTGTATGCCTGAAATTGAGCCTTGTGCCTACTAAATTATCTTGCAAGGTGGACAAGAATCTTTGTCACTTGGCGTCAGTGTTAACGTCAGTGGAACTCATTCTTTTACTTAAATGTGTGCATGGGGAGAGAAGTCCCCTGGGATTGGGCAAGGAAAGGGAATGATTAGTAGATAAGAAACAAAGACTCCCCAAACCCTACAATAATCTTTCATTCTACAGAGCCTTCTATGTAAATGTATGTGCCCATTTTTGAGTAACAAACAAAGAGCTGATTTTTGACTGAAGAAATTCTAGGAGGAAAGCTATGCTAGTCTAAACATGGCCAAAAAAAAGGCCAAAAGATTTTGTGAGCAGCAGCTCATTTTAATGAAATGTATAGAATGACTAGGATTTAAATTGGGTGGAGATGGAGGTGGAAAGAAGGGAGGTAGTGGAGTCACAAAATCATGGAATCAGAGAGCTGGAAGGAACCTTGGAGGTCTTTTACTCCAACCCCCTGCCCTAGGCAGGAGTTCCTATTCCATCAGTGATGTTGTTCAAGAAAAGTTGTACAGAACATTTGAGACAGATTACAAGTACCTTATTAGTTAACAAATGTAATGTGTTAAAACCTATTATGTTTGAGGAGACCTTCTGACATGGCCTGAAACTTTTGATGCATGGGAACTCAAACCTCGATGGTGATGTTAAAGTGCTGTTTCTCCAAAGAGGGACCTCAGAGTTACTGCAGATCACAAAAGGCTTTGCCTTTTAATAAAACATGTTAGTTGGAACAGGTACTATCAGGGGTGGGATTCTACCAGTTCACACCTATTTGCTAGAACCAGTTGTTAACATTCTAAGCAGTTCGGAGAACTGGTTGTTAGAAGAAATTACTGGCCTAATCCTGTAAGGAAGGCAGGAAGGAAACATTCTGGTGTTGCTTATAGAAACTGCCTCTCCGTTAACCCTTATTACATTCTTGGCAGGACTAGACTTCCTGTCTCAGGAACGTCTCTGGAGTATTTTTCCCCTCCTTTGCTGGTACTTTGCTTGTGTGGCATGACCATTCAAAGTTACAATGGCACGGAAAAAAGTGACTTATGACCATTTTTCACACTTATGACTGTTGCAGCATCCCTACAATCATGAGAGGCCAGGCGAGGAGATGGTGCCTTGATGTGAGTGATATTGAGTTGGCCATGCTCAGCCAATAACATGACCACCAAGCCATGTCCACCCAGTCACATGACCACCAAGCCACGACCACCAACTCAGCCACACACCCAGAACCAGTTGTTAAAAAAATTTGAATCCTACCCCTGGGTACTACTATGAGATTCCTTCTGACTTTTTTAACTGAGGAAAGGAATAATGGTGGACATTAGAACCTGGATCAGCATTGAGAAACACAGTGTCACAGTATGAGTGGCAAATTGTGACTTTACAAAGTGATTGAATTTCACATTCCATGATTTCAAGGATTTCTAATAACTATGTAATCTTGAGCTGTGTGCGATCCATGAATCATCCTTTCCTGTAGACAATTATAGGAATGGCCTTTTAGCAGAGGTTTCACCTTTCCTCACCCTCTTCATGCTCAAGGGGTAATTATTTCACTGTTGGCAATGCAGTTTCTCCTGAGCAGATTACTTGCATGTGAAATGATAAATAGTCATAGGATCTCGTTCCTTCCATCTGTCCATTCAGTCATATTCCACATTGAACTATTGCCCTCTTTATAACTCTGTTTCAAATCTTATAATAATAAGGCATAGATTTTTGTTTATCTATCACAGCCAGACCAGCCTTAGGTGCAGTGGTTTTATAATTTCTCTCATGGAGATAAAGGTATATAGAAATATGGATTTAATCACACACACATACACAGGCAAAAAATTTTACATAGTCATTGTTGCTTCTTCAAAAACACTCTCTACTTAATTTACAAAAACACATACTTCCTGGGTTTCACTTACATTTTTTGGCATCACCTGAAAGTGTTATCAACTCTTGGATCATATCCATTCACTTCAAGAGAAATATTTAAAATAGCACCTAATCTATGCTTGATGTATTTTCATAAATTTTATGAAAAAGAAAACCCCAAACCATCATCCTATAACTCTTCACACCACTATCAGGTGTGAAGGTTCGATTAAACAGATTTATTGCTAAAACCTATGCACATGAATTTTCTCAGCTAATGGCTGACACCAGGAAAGAGTTAGATAACTCTTGGGAGGGGGGTTGGATTTAGCTTGCTTATGGCTACATAAGGATTCTAGGCTGATCCCCCTTTTTATTCTGCCTCCAGGTTCTTCTCCTACAGCCACTTTTCTTTCATGTACATTCTTTACATTCCTGTGAAAACAATTGCTGTTTTGATTTATTTTGCACTACACAAAAATGCAGCCATCTTTTAAATTTTATTTTAGCTATTTATGGGGATTTCAGTCTTGTAAACAGTCTGAATAGTTACTAACTCCTAATAGTAGCAATAACAATAAATTAGATAAACTTATATTATAAATCTATGCAGCAGCAAAGCAAAATATATTAAGCAAATAATTACAAATGATATAAGCAAAGAACTATAAAAGAACAGTTAGTTTAAAAATGGATTGAAACAGATAAAAGGCATTGTTGACTAGACAGATCTTTATTGTTCTCCTTGGACAGTGTCATTGTATGAGAGAACAAGTGAACTTCTACTGAACTGTTCCACAGTAAGGACTCAGTAGATGAAAAGGCTCGGTCTTACATCCTGAGACTAAATAGTATATAGTTGATGGAATATGAACCAAGGTCTCAGATGCTGAATGATATCATTTGAACATATATAATTTAAGAGGTCTTACTTATAAGGTTCTCCCATGCAAATATATTGTAGAATGCTCTTTTTTGTCTGTACTGGGGGAATTTGTCCATACCATGCTACCTGGGGAATTTCGGGAGTTTAAGTCCACATGTCTAAAAGTGGCTAAGTTTGGAGACTCTTTGTCATGCCCCTAGTGGAGACTGACTCTAAGGAAGTGGAGGAACAGCCAAAAGGGAGTGGAAGTGTGGCTCCGGAGGTGGTGGAGGAGGCTGGGGAAAGTCAGAGGCCAGCTGAGCAGTCAAGGGACCCAGGTCCATCCCCTATCCATCCTAAGGCACACAGGGAGGAGAGGATCAGGGTAAAACATGGTCTACTTGGGAGGAGAGGGCCATGATCCTCTTCATGGGTTGCAGGTGTGAGATTTGCATAAAAGTTTGGACCTGCTTGCTAACAGACGCTGGAGACAAATTAGTGTTTTATTCCTAAAGAAGGTTTATCTTGGTTGGCGTTCTTCCAACGGACTGTACCTGGCTATCTTTCTGAAGTTGGCAATTATCTATCCTGGTCTATTGTGGAACTTTATTCAGTGCGGTTTGTTTTTGGTTTTTGCTTCGTTATCGGCTCTTTGAATTTGAACTGTGTTTCTTTCCTTCGAAATGTTATTTTGAAAATAGTTTACTCCTCCACTGTGAACAATTAAACAGTGAAGCCAAGTTAAAGGCATTAAAGGACTTTTAGTTATGCTTTGGGTTTTGTTATATTTCTGATATACTCTGGGTCTATACTTTGGTACATGCTGGATGCTGTTGAATCAAAAATGTTTCATTTGTGCAGTTGGGATGGAAAAATGCACTATATATAATTTATGGGTGTTCTTCTATACTGTATAGTAGTGGTCCTCAACCTTTCTGCCTCTGTGGACTGGTGGAAGTGGCAGTGGGGGGGGGAGAGAGAGAACAGTTTCATATGTGTACCTGCTGCTTGCACAAATGGAGCTTCGCGCACTTGTGTACTCACCCACTGCTTGTGTGGCCCAGTTTCCAATGGGCCACGGCCTGATACTGGACCACAGACCAGGGGTTGGGCTGCTGTATAGGATATGATGCCAATTGCTGATTATGCTAATCAATCCTTTATTTCCAATATTTATTTATTTTAAAACTTAACATTTATTCTAAAATATTTATATTTTAGACCATAGCTACATTGAGTAAAACCTATTAAGCCACCATACTGTGGAGATAATAACTCCATTGTATAGAGAGTGAAAAATAGAGTTAGATTCTCTACTTCACCCTTCCTATAATCAAATTAGTATTAGATTTAATTATACTTCTTTTAATATAATAAGCTCCCTAGAAGTACATGCGTTTGAAGGTAATGTTTAAAGCATTCCAGCAACTAGCAGCAAACTATTCATAATTCAGTTGACTGTCATTACTAAGAGATTTAAGATAGCAAGGTGCAAGGTTTAGTTTAATTCTATTTATTCTGATAATTACAGGTGAAAAGGGTGTTCTCTTCCTGACATTCCCACTTTAAAGAATGTCTTTTTGAAACTTCAACAGTAGTGAGATAAAGGATTTCATGCTCAGTGGTATTTTTTCCCACCAAATGTGCAACCTTATGATAAGTAGAGACTCAGTGAAATACTTACGTTCTGGGGACCAAAAGTATCCTCAAAAGATATAGTGCATGCACATGTACACATAAACACATGCCCCCAAGACAGGGATAAGAATTCTCAATTCATGATCCAATATCTTTGTCACCCATCTTGATCAGAGGTGGTATTCAGCAGGTTCTGACCAGTTCTGGAGAACCGGTAGCGGAAATTTGAGTAGTCCGGAGAACTGGCAAATATCACCTTTGATTGGAAATTTTACAGTATCCTTCCCCTGCTACGCCCACCAAACCACACCCACAGAACCAGTAGTAAAAAAAATTGAATCCCACCATCGACCTTGATGCATTTCAGAATCAATAAAAACTAAAAGTGGTGGGATATATTGCAAGAAAAATGCCCATTTAATTAAAAAAACCCCATATGATAAGAAACAGGGAGGAAAAGGGATTCTTGCTCTGAAATAGCAGGCATTGTTATTACATTTTAGTTGTCTGTCTACAAAATTAATGGATGTATAGTTTTCTAAATTAATGTTTTCAATAAGCATTTAAATATATATATATATATATATATATATATATATATATATATATATATGTAGGTCTTGGTGTATTCGGGTCTTGTCCCGTGTAGGATTGAGAATACCTTGGCGACGTTTCGACAAGTATTTATAGAGAGAAGGCAGCTCAGATCACGCTTTGCTGGCACAAGCACAAAGCCGAAGACAAGAGCCTGAAGATGGTGAGTGGGATCTCGTCGAAATGTCGCCAAGGTATTCTCAATCTTACATGGGACAAGACCCGAATACACCAAGACCTACATACCTTTACCCATGAAAATCTACAAATATATATATATATATATATATATATATATATATATATATATATATGTAGGTCTTGGTGTATTCGGCTCTTGTCCTGTGTAAGATTGAGAGTATCTTGGCAACGTTTCGATGAAATCTCATCCATCATCTTCAGGCTGGTGTCTTCAGCTTCGTTCTTCTGGGAGAAGTGTGTGATAGTGGCTGTTTTTCCCTTTTAAACTGCCAGAGTTGGCTGTGTTGTTACTTCTTGATTGGTTGATGGAGTTGATGTATGCAGATTGATTGGCTTTTTCATAAGACCCTGTGTGGCTGAGGTACTGGCTGTGTGTCTCTCAGCCTTTTGTGTTGTGACGACCTGGGTAATGGGCTAATGGGTAATGGTCGTTACAACACAAAAGGCTGAGAGACACACAGCCAGTATCTCAGCCATATATATATTGGTATATGGGCAACTGAACTCCAAATCTTTATAATTTTTGTTGTTGGGGTGTTATGGACACCATCTGACACACTATATACCTCAATATTCCTGTGAGAAACACTGACAGTCAGAATAGTAAGAATCTCAGAAAATCCAGTCAGAAGTCTTTTGAAAAATATTATCTTGCTAATCTCAAAACTCACGAGTGTTTATCTAACTGGGTCATGATGAGTCTGCTTCTAAAAATGTGTTGTTAAATTTTTATGTGCCTTGGAACAGCTAAATCCAAAACTTGTATTTTTTTTTCATTTTCATTTTGCACAGTTAAAAAAAAGGGCCTCGAGTGTATCTGACAAGGATTAGGCTTCCCTGCACAGACATGCCACAACACTGACAGAAACATATTCCAGGCTCACTGAACATTGAACTTCCCCAGGCAGAGTCTGAAAAATGTGAATGTATATCTTGGTATCTTAATTATATTTAAAACACTAAGATGCAATGATCTGATGCAGAAATTAATTTATATTGATTTCCTTTTAATAGAACTTGATTTATAGATGAAAATTTCTCTGCAAAGTTTATAATTCAGTATTGCTATTTAGAACAGTGGGTCCCTGGGCAGAGAACTGGATCACAGCAACCCAGTTCTAAACTGAACTGTGACCAAGTGAGTTTAGGATTTCAGTAATCCCTTTTAACTAGTAATGCCTTTGAAACTGTTTTAACAATCCATGTACCATATTAAAATAGAAATGAGGGGGAAAAAAGTCATACCGTCATTTAGTTGATGTATCAGGTTATTTCTCCTTATGTCTTGAAGTGTCTTAAATAACCAGAATTAAATTTTCTAACTTTTTATTGTCAAGAACTGATATCCAGCTCAAAGGCAAGCTTCATGTGGAAAATATTTTTTTTGTTTGACTTACATTCCCAAATTATTGTATTTCCCCAAGTTTGCCTATTGCAGTTACAAATCTTAGCAGTTTACAATGAATAATGTTTTAAAAGAAAAGTTTATAATAATACATCTGGCACATATATTCAAAGGTCTGATAACCTGGATTTCTAAATGTTCTTGTTTAAACTATTTTTTTTCTTTCCAAGAAGCTTCTGAAGGAAAGGCAGGATATAATTCAGTGGTATATCCACCAAATTATGATGTAACCGACTAGCTTGTAGCACTTCCATGTACAAGAATTAAATTTAGCTGGAACAGCATTACAGTTTAATGAAGGTTCTAACACTTGATTAAAAACTTCTGCCTTAATTATTTGATCTATAGCTAAATTATAAAAATATAAAGATATTCAGAACATCAGTGTAAAACATCTGGATGTTCCTTGGTATGGACAGAGCAATTAATAAATGCAATATAGTTATTAAAACTTTTAATCATGAATTTTAACAATCTTTATTTTTTTGCTTCATTATACACATTTTGGTAACATAATCAAAGCTTTAAGTTAGTGGTTTTTATTCCCACTGATACATATTTGACCAAACTATCTTCTACATAAAAGATCTTTCTTATGTGCAATTTAGTAAGATATCTGGCTCCTCTTAGAAGAACATCCAAGGCATTTTATATTCTAGGAAAACTTTTTCCATATCAAAGAAAATGGAAAGAAATGATTTAACTGGGACAGACTTTTGAAGAACTATGGAAAAACCTGAAAACCACAAAAAAGATCATTTAAAATGTTGGATTGCATTTAAAAAAAACTTATACTCTCCGCTCTCAAATTGCAGAGGAAAATTAGAGAAGCAAACTAAAGGAACAGGAAATACTATTATAGGGACTTTTGGAAATAATAAGCTTGAAAAACTTTCTAATGTGTGTGTGTTTGTATTCCTATATTTGTAATGTGTTTGCATGTGTGTGTATGTGTATGCATACATATACATATATGTGTTATGTATGCAGGTTTAAAGTCATTGGTTTAGTTTGAACTGTTCTTGTAAAATGTAAGAAATGATTGGTTTAAAAACTGCGGAAAACCCTGCACTCTGATTGGCTGGCAACTGCAGCTGCTGGCTATAAGTAGAAGCCGCAGCCCAGCCAAAGTGGGTCTGTTCTGAGCTGTAGTCACTAATAAACAAAGAGCTTGAAGCACTCGGCCTGTCTCTTCATGCAAACTTAACAATATGCATAAACATACACACTATATATTTATATATATATTTATTTATTTGATTTGTCAATCGCTTACAAGGTAATAAGTATAAGGATAAATATAGTTATGAAAACATGAAATGAATACATATAAGAAAAATAAAAGAAACAATAGGACGGATGGTAGGCATGTTGGTGCGCTTATGCACGCCCCCTACAAACATACACACACACACATACACACACACACAGAGTGTGTGTGTGTGTTTGTTTGTTTATGTATATATGTATGCATACACATACATACACATGCACACACACATTAAAAAATACTGTTACTTCTTTACATCACTGATCTCATCCCGTTATATTTCTCCACGGTCTCAGGTTCAAAAAGCTTCATCCCTGTAGTGAAGGAGGAGAAAACATCCCAAGAGGTTTGGATACAAATGAGTAAATCCATTAAATCTCAGCCTATCAAAATAGATAGTGGGCAGAGACTAGAAAGAAATTCCAACTCTGAATGATGAATTAGGCACAGTAAGCTTAACCTTTATCTATATAATAAACAAGCTGAATATTTTTGAAAACCAGAAGGCATATTCTGATACTAGCTAGGAAAGGGGATCTAAAGGAAATCCTTTGTAAAGAATAGATGATGGCAATGGTCAAATGGACTTTCCCAAGAATTGTAGCACAGGTGGTATTCAGCAGGTTCTTATCAGTTCTGGAGAACCAGTAGTGGAAATTCTGAGTACTTTGGAGAACCGCAAATACCACCTCTGACTGGCCCTGCCCCATCTATTCTTTGCCTCTCAAGTCCCAGCTGATCAGCTGGGTCTTCTTTGTTGCCCTGCACAGGAGAACGGAGCTGGAAAGCATATGCTATGCATATATGGGCTGGGGAGGGAATGGGATTTTGCAGTAATCTTTCCTGCCATGCCCACCAAGCCACACCCACCAAGTCATACCATGCCCACCAAGCCACACCCACAGAACCAATAGTAAAATTTTTGAATCCCACCACTGAATTGTAGGAAAGTGCAACTTCAGGGGCTGTGGGTGAAGAGCATTTGAGTGAGTCAAGCCACCACCATGCTATGCATATATATGAAAACCCACAAGCAATTATGTACTGAATATCAATGAGACAAATTACAGGTAGTCCCAGCTTACAGTCATTCATTTAGTAACCATTCAAAGTGACAACAGCACTGAAAAAAGTGAGTTATGACCTTTTTCACACTTCCAACCATTGCAGCATCTCCATGGTCACGTGCTTAAAATGTGGGTACTTGGCAACTGGCTCATATGTATGATGGTTGCAGTATCCCAAGGTCATGTGATCCTTTTTTGCAATCTTTTGGCAATGGGAAGCTGGATTCACTTAACAACTGTTACCAACTGAACAATTGCAGTGAGTTGTAAAATGGGGCAAAACTCTATTAACAACTATCTCACTTAGCAACAAAAAAATTGGGTTTAATTGTGGTCGTAACTTGAGTACTACCTGTAGATTACAGTGTCGTCAGAGAGCCTGAATGAATGAATGGGAGAACTTTTTTCCCTTGCCTGGGGTCTTTCTCAAATCTGTTTTCATTTCTTTGGATATAGTTGTCATTTTCTCATTAAAAGTTTCCTTGAAACAAATATGTAAGTTTTAAAAACCAGAACATTCAATAATGGTATTCTTTTTTCTTACTTTCCAATAGGACAGAGGAGGACAACCCATATATTTTTGAAAATCTCCAATTCACAAATAATGGACAAAGGAAGCAGTATTATGGAAAAAAAATATTTACATCTTTGCATCCCTTTCCAAAGATCCTGCTTGCCAAGATAAATGCAGAAATAATCTTTTATTGTAGAATTTGCAAATAAGATCTACACAGATATAGTCCTACAAAAACGGATTTCAGTTTCCATATTAAATGGAAACAGAAATCCACACAACAAGTAGTTTCAATTACCACTTGCATTTTGACTGTGGTGGGAAAAAATATCTTGTTTCAATTTGTCCACACATACTGAAAGCTCTACTGTTGATAAAGGTAGAAGAAAAGAGAAGAGGATGACCAACAGCAAGGTAGATAGACTCAGTTATAGTGATGATAAGTCTACCATTGGAAGACTTGAAAGAACATGGTAGAGATTGATCTTTTTGCATCTCATGCATTCTTGCCATCTCTGTTTTTGGACATCCATGAGATTGCCATTGACTTCTAGTTGGTAGGCAGTCTTGGCCAGGGTGGAAGGTGCTGCTCTCTGCACATGTCCATACCAGAGGAGTCGGCCTCTCTCATCTTCTCTATAATTGGTGCCACACCAAAATGTTGTCTTGACATTGGAGATGCCCAATATCCAACATAGCATTTGCATTTCCATGGCACAGAGACAGCTTTGGTCCCTGTTGCTGCTGCCCAGCAGTCAGTGCCATATAGTACATACATATACCGTTTTATATTGCTTAACAGCCCTCTCTGAGTAGTTTACAGAGTCATCATATTGCCCCAACAATCTGGGTCCTCATGTTACCCACCTCAGAAGGATGGAAGGCTGAGTCAGCTTTGAGCCTGATGGGATTTGAACAGCCAATAGTCAGCAGAAGTGGCCTGCAGTACAGCACTCTAACCACTGAGCCACCGAGGCTCTTAAATCTTAGATCTTAGATTTAAGATGGGTTGGCATGCTAGAGATTGATCATCATGGAGAAAATTTATGTGGTCATTAGGAGTGAAATTGACTTGGCACATAATCAATCAATCAATCAATCAACCAACCAACCCAACAATCAAGTCTAATCTTGTTCAACATTATAAGAAATATTTTGAAACTGAATTATTGATAAAAGCAAACTTGGCAAACTGATCATTTAATTTGAATTATCTTTTTAACTTTCAGCACTATCTCAACATCTATGGCATGCTGTTTATCCAAGTTTTCCATCTATTCTTTTTCATATGAAATAATATGCTTAACACCATCATTTTGGATTTAGATCACCAAGCCCTTCTTGATCTCAAAAACAATATGCTTCATTTCATCTGCTTCAGCTTTCCGCCACACAAATTCAATTGTACTACATAAGCTTTAAAAACAAGATATTTCAAAATGATGAGCAATTCCACATAATTTCCTTTATGTATAACTAGTTCCTCTTATAGGTCAGGATTAAAGTCAGGTTTTTGGCTGCTATTTCCCAAAGATGGGGAGATAGGCTGTTGAACTGATGAAGAATAAGTCATAAATAATAACATAATCATAGCAAACCCTTTCACTCTCCACAAGTAGAAAGTAATATTTGATCCAAGTGAATATTATTTCTTCTGTAGCCTGCATCTGTTTAAATCTATTATATAAGCCCTAGAACAAATTGAAAGTTAAGTATGGTTTTATTAAAAGGAAATACTGAGATGTGAGTTCCATGTTTAAAACGAAAATCCTTGAAGAAATCTTTTTAAAGATATTGATGTTAAGGAGTCTCTGAGGCATTAGCTTAAAATTGGAGGTTTTACAACTCTTTCTGCAGCCGCTCTGTCCCCAAGCCCTCATATTTTTGGATGAATTCTCTGCTGGAAATTAGACAAATAAAATTAAGAAAGGCAGAAGAGAGAGCCAGAAAAAAAATGACCTCAGAATTGTAATTTTCTAAACCATCACTTTAACGGAATGCAAGTTATGGCAGCAGGGGTGAAATTGTAATACAAATTATCATGCTATGCCAGATAAATTATTCTCTTCAGTATGGTTATTACGTGATAGATAAATAAATAACACCATAGGACTGATTGATAAAATATAAATGATTGAGAGCTAGGTGGAAACACAGCATAGCAACCTACATTTAATTTTGAAATGCAATATCCCACAAGAAAAATAATTTAAAATAGTTCATATTTAGGCTAGCAACAATTTAGCATAGTATAACAGCTTCTTTAAAGTTGAGAGGCTGTGGAGCACAGTATTTCATTCCACTGAAAAAGGCTAATAAATGAAAAAAGAAAGAGAATTAATTAAAAATATTTCATATTCACTTGCAATTTTTTTATTGCCCCAAAGCCAGTCCAACAATAAATAATAGTCATGGATCTGGACAAATTAAGTAGTTTTAAGTCCCACTAATTTCAATGGGAAAATGCCCCTTGAAATCTAGCATTTAATTTTGATTGAATTGTACCCATTCATTCAAATTAATGAATATCAGAATGTCTTGAATATATAGAACATATAGCACATAGGAATATTTATAGCATATGTTTTAAATAACTAAGAAACTCTAAGTCACTGATCCACTAAGCTGTGTTTTACTCTTAAAAATAGATGTAAGAGAAGAAATACTGATTACATGACATCATACTGTCTTGAATTTTATTCCAAGAGGAACATAAGGCATCCAGAAAACTCATTTCAATCCATTATAACTAGTGAATGAAAAACAATACTCAAGATGCTAAAAAAATCCAAAATTTGTATCTTCAATCACCCATTATGATTAACATGTGTTGCTGTATGGATTGCTTCACATTGCAGTCATTGGAGAACATCAGTATTTATCTAAGGTACCATTTATTTTCTCTCCAATGAATTTGAATGGTATCCAGAATCAGAAATGATGCTTACTGTTTACCATGGAAAACTACCTTTCTTCATCACCATTAACCCAGCACTTTGGATTTATTTTTGTTTTGTTTTTAGTCAGCAATCTATAAGGTGTTGGCAGGAATGACATCTCAATGTGGAGGAAAATGCCAGATACTGACAGCAAATTCAAAGAAGCTGGTGATGGCTCTCTAGAGAAAGACCCTTGTCAGACTTTACGAATGCAGGAAAGAAAAGCTTAGAGAGAAAGCAGCCTTAAGATTTAGTTCTGCTCTGCAGAGAATAAAATTGTTCTCCCAGGAAACTCTAGAGCCCAGCAGATTTAGTGAATGTATAAAGGAAAAGTATGAGAAGAAAGAAACTGGGCAGCTGTTTGTATTTCACATACTTAGAACTCATTGAAGAACCTAAATTAAATATGCACATTTTCATTCTGGGGATTCTTTTTTCACCAATGTGCTAATACAAGATCAAAGAAAGTGACTACATTTTTGGAAGACTTTATAGACGATTTTGTTTTGTTTTGTTTTCTCACTTGGCATCACTATAACACATAAACCAACTAAAGCCCTCCAAAACATCTTAAGCAAATCAAAAGACCCAGTAACCCAAGAAGAAGAAAAAGGACTCACCTAGATTTTACATTGCAATATATAATATGAGTGCTGTGTATGATAAGCAGAAGATTGGTAGAAAGCATCCAGAAATATCAACTAGCAATCAGAAGACATAACAAAAACTCCTTAACCTCAAAATTTATGGACAGACTTAACTATCATTTAGTACAAAAACTATTAGCATTTTAAATGCTAGGGAATTTCTGGAGGTTTGACAATCAGACAAATCATCCATCAATAGACACATAGAGATAAACCACACTTATAGTATGCACTATACTTCCCATAAGAGTAACTTGTGGCTATAGAAATCAAATAAAAAAATAAAAAAATAATTCAAAAGAGAGAAGGGAAACAAAAAAAGAAACCAAAAAACAACAACCCCCACATCTCCTTTACCAGCTAACACTGTTAGATTGGTGCCCCTCCTGGTCAACATTTTGTTAGTAATGCACGTGGTTGGGTTCAATTGTGGTGTATGCATCCTTAAGTATGGGGTGGTTCTACTCCAAAGTCATCTTCACCCCATTCCTAAGAGGTCTGTAAGGGGCGTGCATAAGCGTGCAATCATGCCTACCATCCCTGTCCTATTGTCCCCAATTATTTGTACCTATTTCATGTATTTATACTTATGTTTATTCTCATTTCTATTATATTGTAAGCATTTGACAAATCAAATCAAATCAAATCAATCAATCAATCAATCAATAATTCTTTACATGTTTTCCATCAACTACTACCTGGCTCAATGGTCAGTTCAGACTTGGAGAAGGATTATTCCTTTGAGACAGCTTCACTGCCTTCTCTGCCAAGGTTTCAATGAGAACTCAGATTCCAACGAGGGCGTTTAGAAAGAGGAGGGTGACTGCAAAGATGCCATGGAAGTGGGAGGACGGAGAGATTGAAAGGGAGTGCAATATAGGAGGAGTGACAGAACCTGCAGGAGGAGTCAAAAGAGGAATCAGCCTAGAGTCTCTACAGAGTCACAATCTGACTCAGTCTAACTCCTCTTGAATTCTGTTGACCCTTATCTAGCACCAAAATAGTGCTAACAACTAGTGTGCATAGGCATGACTAGTAATAAATCAGTTTAATTGAACTTCACATGTGGTCCTGGTCTTTCACACCTAACAATTTAATTGTATTGAGCTTCATTGTTAATTTGCATGGCCCCAAGAATAGTTGCAAGTTTGATTTAAAAATAATAAATGCATTCTAATTCAGCTTTTGGAAGGGCTACAATGTGATCCTGGGGTGGTGGTCTAGATTATGTTTCTCAGCTTTAGGGTCATTATCCCCTGAATCTGTGATCCCAGGATTTACTTCCATATCTTGTTCTGTCCAGGTACATCTGCAATGAGGATGGGGAGAAAGAAAAGAGGAATGGTGGGTACCTCTGCAAGTCCCATTACTTTATAAATGTGTAGAGCATTGACACCTGTGAAATTGGGCAGGATTCCATCTATCACCATGCTTGCTCTTTTGTAACAATTGCTCTTTTCCCCCATGACAATCATTTCTGGTTCTGAAATTCGTACATAAATCCTTCTCTGCAATAAGTAGTATGTTCTTTACCATTAATCAGAGTTGGCATGTTCCTGGTCCTATTGATTAAACAGTATCACTTGATGGGACCCAGAAAATAGATCTTCTCTGTTGCTCGGTCTGTCCTCCGGTATAACTTTCCCCAGAGACTCCAATGGCTCCTACCTTCTCCTCATTTAAAAGGTTGTTAAAACATGTCTTCTTTTTTCCCCCTAGACCTTGGGTTAAGTTAAATGATAAGCCATTTATATGATTATGTGTGTTGGGATGGATGTTTTTAATCTCGCTATGCATTGTTTTCTCTTTTTGTTATATGGTTTCTGTGGTATTTTTATTGTTGTAGGCCACCCAAAGTCAAGGGGCCTTATACATTTTATATAAATAAAAAATGTTGATTTTTACCATAAATTTTCCCACTTGTCTTTTGCAGATGTGGTAGCATCTGCCTTATTCTTGGCAAGATAAAGGATTGCTTCCCATATTTTTCAATCTGCTCTTGAGGATCACAATATCTGAAAAGAGTTGCCAGAGGAATTGCATATCATGCTAAATCTGTCAGGCACAAAGAATCAGGATCACATATAAGTTTCAGTTTGAGAAGACATATTGCTCAAGCCTGCACACAAAAATTGAGTGAACTAATGTTCAGCACTAAATTGGTGCTAGAGTTAGTGAGATTTGAGAGAAAACTGTACACAGAACATTTGTAGACCCTTAAATTGAAATGTTAATATATATTGCTAGTCCATGTATGATATGCCATTCACTAAATATATAAACTATGTGGACCTACATGTAATGATTCTAGGCTGAATTCTCCCTAGACCCCACCCACAAAACCACATGTTATTTATTTGGTTTAGTGTGATTTGAGAATCTTCCCAAGGCATAGGAACAAACTAAGCTATTATGGTTTGTTTAATAAATCATAATTTAAAATATTGGCTAAGTTATGTGGAAATGTAGCCATGGTAGATTAGCTAATGGTTTTTATAAACTTGGAAAGTGCATTCACTGCAATAAAATAGGACTGATGTTACATAGCCCATAGATTGCCTTTAAACAATTAAACTGTAAGACTTGTAAGAGGCCTCGCCCTGTTAGTAGTTTTATTATCTAGAGCTCTTGTCATACTACTGCGTACAGGGTGTTGTAAATGGGACTGCATTGGTATTCCCAGCTCCAACCAATGTGCATTTCCTGCCTCTACCTTTTATTCTGTTTTTTAAAAAGCTAACATTTGTTCAGCTCCCTCTTTTCTGATAGCCTATGTATTCTCAAAAGGATAAACATTGCTTGAAATAATGGACACAAGTTCTTTCAAAGACTGAGAGTACAGTTCATCTAGTCCTGAAGATCTGAATTCCTCTGCAAGTTATTCATTACATCTTTTTTTTTATTTGTCCCTAATTGAACACAACTTTAGCTCTGGAAGAAGAAGGGACAAAAATAGCAGTTGAGCAATTGTTTTTCCATCATCTGTTAATAATTTATTCACTTTATTAATGTTCTTATTCCTATTCTTTTTTTATTTTTAAATCTCTTCTGTTCACTTTGGGTTTTAGATTAGGGCCAGGCACCATCCATACAAGGTTGGCCTACTTTACCCTTTTAGTTGTTTATGTGTTTCTCCATCCATTTCCTAGATGTATTCCTTTTATCTTCATGCTGATTGAGAGCTTCTTGGATTATTTAAAAGTTGTCCTTTACCACCCACATGAAATAGCTTATGAATCTTCTTCAATATTCTATTTTCAGTAAGCCCCAGTCCTTTTTGAACACTTAATTTCTCCTCTCAAGTTTGAGCCTTTAATTCTTCCATGAACTTTATGTTCTTAGTTTTTTATCCCAGGTATTTTAGGCCAAGAAACCATGCAATACAGATTACATGATACAACACTTTCTGTGGTTGTGAAAAGCATTTGAAAGGAGCATTTTGGATAGTTTATTAAAGTCAGTAATGTCCTCTCTCCCCTTTGAAACATTAAGGCAGTCACCTCCTCCAGAAAAAACAGCCAGGAGGCTATTGAGGCAGCCATGCTGAACTTTCCAAGGAGGTAGTTGCTTTAACACTCCAAAAAAAGATGCATGTTCACCCTGATGCTCTTTGCAAAGCAGCATTTTCAAACATTTGACAAGCTCTATTATTTATTTCCTCCAGCATTCTTGCAACTGGCACTTCTCAGCCAAGTTCTCCCTCCTTGCCAGAATTAAAAGTGAAGTTAATAAAATGAACAGCTCTTATTCTATATAGGACCATCTGGTTGCCCCATGACTCTGAAATGATCTATAAAATAAACAAAAGGAAGGTGGTTGTGGCAGCTCATGCCCTCCTGCCTTGTTGGCTACTCTGCCATCATCACCTGCTGTTGCCTGGGTAGTTGTTTTAGAGCTCCTGACCCATAAGGCCTTGGACTTTGGCACCGGGGTCTAACTCCAGTCACACCACTGAGAGGAAATGAAGAAATTGACCTGAGTTGGGATCAGTTTGCATGTGCTAGCTTCAGCAAGAAGATGAACTGTTCTGCACTGTGTATCTGCCAGGACCAAACTTCGTTTCTGCCAAGACTGAAGGTGGGAAATATTAATGACATCAAGGATCACCACCAGATACAAATAGCTAACTGTAAAAAAAAAAAAGCCAGTGGGGCTCAGCAGGTGTTGCTAATACACACCTGATAAAAATCATTTCCCCCTCACTGTGAGTGGCCACTTTTATTAACCACTGATGATAATATGGAATGACAGTGGGAGGGAGGTTTAAAATAATAAAAGAAACCCTGCAGGTGAGCAAGATTGATTGTAATAAATGCTGTGGCAGAAATAAATCCCAAGTACCCCTCCTTTCACTTCTTTTTTCTCTCTCCCCCTACAGATCAACAGCAGAAGAGCCTGAGTATGTCAGTTACACCAGCAGGAGGCCAGTGACAGGTTGAACAGTATGGCTGACACGAGTAAAATCAAATCTCAGGGAAAAGTAATATCATGCAGAACGCTAGTATTATAGATTATAGAGAGTGGGGAAGATGAAATTCACAGGGGTAGTACAAATATCATTATACACAGCCAAAACACAAGCTAATCGGAATGACAGTTCTGCTAAAAATCAACAAGAGTGCAACTCCGGGCTTATATCAAATTATGAAGGAAAGCGTTGCTAACAATTGCAAGTACCTACACATTAGGTTCTCTACTTTGAGACAGTTAATGCGTGGGTGGGATAGGATCACAAAATCCATTTTGTGAAACTCTTCCAAAATTTATCGGTAACACAAAATAAATATTTGGCCAGAAAAGAAAACAGTATGCATTCGGCTAAAACTGAGTTCCCAAGATCATGAATTCACCAACAAATGAATGAGCACTGAAACAAAAAAAATATACTGCGCCAAAGTTAACAGCAATATAGCACATTGGACAGCCATATTGAGTCCCCTATTCTACATTATCAAGAAGAATTTGTGAACAATAGATTTCATAGTAGCACGTTACCTTTGAGTTAACTTGCTGACAGCAAGTTGTATGAATATTAATGGAGAATTCTGTGTTGTGAGAAGTTAGATTCTTTAGGGTTGAAATAGCAGGTTTTTCTACCCTATTTAATTATTATTTTTTATCAGTTAATAAATCCATTCATTCTGCAAATGTACAGGATAGACATCAGAGGTAATATTCAGCAGGTTCTGACCAGTTCTGGAGAACTGGTAGCAGAAATGTTGAGTTCAGAGAACCAGCAAATACCACCTCTCACTGATTTTACAGTATCCTTCCCCTGCCACGCCCATCAAGCCAAGCCCACAGAACCGGTAGTAAAAAAAAATTGAATCCCACCACTGATAGAGATCTTAATCAAATAACTCTAGTTGGCTAACAGGAGATAAAAGCAAACATACAGTACATATAAAAACAGTAATAGATGGCATGCATCTCCTCGCCTGGCCTTTCATGACTGTGGGGATGCTGCAACAGTTGTAAGTGTGAAAAATGGTCATAAGTCACTTTTTTCAGTGCCATTGTAACTTCAAATGGTCGCTCCACACAAGCAAAGTATCAGCAAAGGAAGGGAAAAAAACTCCAGAGACGTTCCTGAGACAGGAAGTCTAGTCCTGCCATGAATGTAATAAGGGTTAATGGAGAGGCAGTTTCTGTAAGCAACACCAGAATGTTTCCTTCCTGCCTTCCTTACAGGATTAGGCCAGTAATTTCTTCTAACAACCGGTTCTCTGAACTGCTTAGAATGTTAACAACCGGTTCTAGAGAATAGGTGTGAACTGGTAGAATCCCACCCCTGAATGAAACATATAGACTGGGCTCTGCTAATATCCTGGCTTTATACTGTATAGACAGACTGACTTTGCATACTGAGTCACTATGATTTTTTTTTACTACTGCAAGACAATATTTATTTTTGTGAATCTTAGGTTAGATACGGTTAAATATAACCAAATTAAAAGTAATGTCTTACATGTTAAACTGGACATCTAACTAATCAGAAAAGTATATATCAATGTATGTGAGACTCACTCAAAGCCTGCCCCAAAGAAGAAAAGATTCATGTTAAGTACTAGCATTAAAAAGTTGAGGAAACTACAGTAAAATGTGGTTCCCAAAACTACATGTACTTCCCATGTCAATAGCAATGCCACTCTGGTGGAAAAACACCAAGAGGTATGAGAAAAATATCAAAGTAGAATAGGCTGAGCTACAATTGACTATCAAAACCTTGTTGGAAAATATACAGAACCTCTTGCTCTTGGAAATCTTTACTCAGAAGGCTGCCTTGATACTTTTTAAATTCAAAGTTTGCCTGACCATTTTAGGGAGGCAATATGCGAAAATGTTTAATTCAGAAAGTGAACAATAAAAATTGTAGCCTGCATCCATTTGTGTGTACTTGAGTCACTGGGGAGAAAAAGACGAAGGAGCATTGGAAGTGTTTTCCACATCTCAGCCCCGCCTAACTATTCCTACTTGTGCAGCAGCAAAGGGGAAAGGTGATATGGAAAAAAGTAATAGAATTTATCTCTTTCTTCTGCTTTATCTTCTATTCAGGTCCAGCAGCTGCAAAGGACCAGGAAGCTTTATTGTTGTTTTATCCTCCAGGGATTACTTTATGAGATGATGGGGGAAGGCTAACAAACTGTTTTCTTTGTGTGGGTGGGGGTTGGGGGGTTGGGAGGGAATGATATTTTTTTGTTTTTCTTTCTTGTCCCTGCAAGCAGCCTTCAGTATCCTGCTTAATACTGAAACTTGGTTCAGTGTTGGGAATGTAATAATTGAGATAATTGCTAGTATGCTATATTTTCATTGTTAAAACTAGTTTTTAAAATTTTCAACGGAAGAATGATGACTTGGTGGCTTTGCAGCTACCTCTGACTGGCCCTGCCCCCATCTATTCCCTGCCTCCCGAGTCCCAGCTGATTGGCTGGGTCTTCTTTTGTTGCCCTGCACAGGAGAACGGAGCTGGAAAGCAGGTTAGTGGGGTGGTGAGGGAATGGGGATTTTGCAGTAACCTTCCCCCAGGAGTCGAGTGGGAATGGAGATTTTGCAGTATCCTTCCCCTGCCATGCCCACCAAGCCATGCCCACCAAGCCACACCACGCCCACCAAGCCACACCCACAGAACCGGTAGTAACAATTTTTGAATCCCATCATTGAATATAGTCTAGGTAATAGGAGACAATCCTAACTGTTTAGGTACATGCCTGTATTATTTGCTTGTCATTAAATATACAGAGTGCTTTTCCCAATCAAACAGCAAATGGTCATAAACAAATCTAGATTATAGTTTACTATGTCTTTATATTGTATAAATTTTTAGATTTCCTAATTTGAAAGAAATGGAGATAACTACACAGAAAGACCAAAACTTTGAGAACCGGATGAAAAGAATCCTTGTATATCAGTAGGAGTTTAGTATTTGGACTTTATGGTGACCTTGAGTATAATTTCCATACACATAAAAAATTGATGGTGCCTTTCATTATCCATTTCTCTTTTCTCAGCCTGTCTGGCTGCCTTTCCTCCATCACAGCCGCCACCACTGATTCCTGGCTTCTGCATATCATTTCATGGCCACCCTTGAGGGTGTCTCTGGAGAAAACTCTTCCAGTTTCCTTCATAAAAAAGCTGATGTGTTTTGTAACTTAGTGAAGCTTATTGAAAAGCCACAGTCCTTCACTTATACACTCATGCTTATTCCTGGACATGGGAGGATATTAGATGAAAAATGAGAAATTCCATTCTTCCTTGTGTGCCCTTAAAGATTTCTGAGAATTTTATATGAAATGCCAGAAAATAATCGCTCAATACGGTATCAAAAACTTTTCAGTTGCCAAATCTAGCTTCTGATGCTTTATTCTACATACTTTGTTTTGTGTTTAATCTCTTTTTTTAAAAAAAAAGTTCAGCAATTTTATGAAGTAATTAAAAAGGCTAGTATATGGATGAATGTACAAGCAATTATTAATATTCAGTAGAAGGTAGCTTTTATATTGCAATTACTGCCTTTGTGTTTTAAAGCAGAACAATACAGAAGAGAAACTTCTTAGTGCTTAATAGCATGGCAATTTAAAATATTCAAGTTTTTTTTATTAAGGTCCTTTATAAAATGTTACCTAATTTGAGAAGATTAATTATACAATTAATTAAAGACAGAACTCAATTAAATTATATTTTAAAAACTCTTAAGTACACTGAAACCTAACTGAAGTGAGCCAGCTATTAAACTTGATGTTAATTAAATACAGATGATATAATGCAGTTTTTTTAAAAATATAAAGGGCATTGAAAAGTTGGTAAAAATACATTATGTCCCATAGTAAGGCAAAGACAAAAGCATTTTGGAGATTCATTTTGAACACCAAATAAGGAAGACAAAAATGAGAATCAGCAGCAATTAATTGATTCTGCTTGGCAAATAGTGGTTGAGCCTGCTTGGCAAATACTGGTACCTATTTATATGTGTGTGTGTATATATACACACACACACACACACACACACTACTGGTATCACATTATGCACACACATGCATACATTCTATTGCATGAATTTACTTTAGAGATTTCAGCAAAGAGAATTGTTTTGATTGTTATTGTTAACATATTCTCAGACATACTCATCATGTTAACATCATGGCATGTTTGCCATTAAAATATAAACTGTATAGTTTGTATACTGAAAATATTATATCTTTTCTCATGTTGATTTAAAATAACATCAGGCTCATTGTTGTATCTATCCTATCTGGCAATGATTAAAAAGTTAAATAAAATTGCCCAGCTACATCTCCTTCAGAGAACAACATTACCCAGGATTCAGATTATATATATCTTAGCTGCAAAAGGTAACATGAGAATCAATCCTTAGATTGCATGCAAGTAGAGGAAAGCTGTTCTTTAAAAAAAAATTAATTAGATGTTTTAAAGTGATAGGGAGGGGGGTGGGAAACCAATTCGGGAGGGTACCGGGGGTGGGCCCACCGAACCAAATTTTGGGTTGGTCCAGGCCGGAAACAGGTCACGGAAGAGAGAGGCTGGGTGAGGGGGCCAGTGGGGCCCATGGAGACAGGGTGGGAATTGCAATTTCCAGGGTGATCGGATATGGCAGAAGGGGAGGAGACAGAGGGCCGAATCATGCTTTGGGAGTGCGCCCCTGCTATTTGTGAGCGGTGGCACGCTCCAACCCTCAGGTTTCTGCCTGCTCCCCCGGGGACTCGGGAAGTGAGGCCCCTGGGCTTAGGTTGGTATATGTGAATGCCAGGTCCGTGGTCAATAAATCACCCCTCCTCCATGAACTTATTGAGGAGGAGGCTGAGGACTTGGCTTGCATCACCTGCTGGGACCGGAGGGAGGAGTCCCTCTTTGTGATTTATGTCCTCCAGGTTTCCGGGTGCTTCACCAACCATGAACCCAAGGCAGGGGCGGAGGGGTGGCCGTGGTTATTAGGGAGACCTTGCTTCCAGGGGAGGTCACTGTCCTGCAGATAGGCAGGTGTGAGTCTCTCCTCCTGAGGTTGGGCCCGGGGGGTCAGTTGGGCCTGTTGCTCATGTACCTGTCCCCTAGCTGCATGGCAACGGCCCTACCTGAGCTGCTTGACGCTCTCGCGGAGGTTGCGGTGGAATTCCCCAGGCTTTTAGTTGTGGGGGATTTCAACCTGCCCTCTCTGGGGGAGGCATCGGGTTTGGCTTGAGAGTTCATGGCTTCCATGGCAGCCATGGACCTGACCCAGGTGATTCAGGGCCCTATTCATGAGGGGGGGAACACGCTTGACCTTGTTATTATCTCCGGGCAGTGGTGTAGTGATCTGGGTGGGGCTTACTGACTAGTCAGCCCCTGTCATGGACAGATCACTATCTCTTGTGGCTGGTCTTCCAGCAGGCTGTCCCACGCTGCTGGGATGAGGAGCCAATTAGATGGTTCTGCCCCAGACACCTGATGGACCCTGAGAGGTTTCAGATGGCACTGGGGTTCTTGCCCTCTTCCCTTGTCCACAGCTCGACTGAGGCCTTTGTGTCTGCCTGGCAACAGGAGGCCTCGGAGGTGCTCGACCGGGTTGTCCCCTTGCGGCCCCTCCCTCGCCATAGATCCCAGTTGGCTCCCTGGTTTTCGGAGGAGCTTCGGGAGATGAAATGTCAAAGGAGGGGCCTAGAGAGCAGGGGGAGGACAAGCCGCTCCAAATCTGACCATGCCTAGCTAAGATCCTATATTAGGACTTATCTGGTGGCGATGAGAGCAGCAAGATGTGCTTACATATCCACTCTCATTGCGTCTGAAGATGATCGCCCAGCCGCCCTGTTTAGGGTCACATGTTCCCTCTTACATTGAGAGGTGAGGGAGGACCCTTTGCAGGGTAGAGCTGAGGAATTTAGTCAACATCTGTCGGATAAGGTCGCTCAGATTCGGGCCAGCTTGTGCTCGGACTGGCAGGGGTTGGATGACGGGGTGACAATGAGTCTGGCCGATACCATCTGGTTGAGTTTGAGCCTGTTTCTTTGGATGAAGTGGACAGGATTATGCAGAGGCTGTGCTCCACCACGTATTTATTGGACCCATGTCCTTCCTGGTTGGTTTATGCCTCCAGGGAGGCTACACGTGGCTGGCTCCAGGCAGTTGTCAATGCTTCTTTGGGGGAGGGTTTCTTTCCCACCACCTTGAAAGAGGCGGTGGTGAGGCCCCTCCTCAAGAAGCCTGCCCTGGACCCAGCCATTCTGAACAACTATCGTCCTGTCTCCAGCCTTCGCTTTTTAGCGAAGGTTGTTGAGAGCGTGGTGGTTCAACAGCTACTGATGTTCCTGGAGGAAGCCAATTACCTGGATCTGTACCAATTGGGCTTCTGGCCCAGGCACAGCACGGAGACAGCATTGGTCGTGCTGATGGATGATCTCTGGAGGGCTCAGGACAGGGGTTTTTCCTCTGTCCTAGTCCTATTAGATCTCTTGGTGGTTTTCGATACCATTGACCATGGTATCCTATTGCGGTGGCTCGGGGGGTTGGAAGTGGGAGGCACCGTTTTATGGTGGTTCTCCTCCTACCTCTTGGGCCGCTCACAATCGGTGTTGACAGAGGGCAGAGGTCGAGCCCGAGGCCCCTCACTTGTGGGGTGCCCCAGGGGTCGGTCTTCTCGCCTCTCCTGTTTAACATCTACGTGAAGCCGCTGGGTGAGATCATCCATGGTTTTGGGGTGAGGTATCACCAATATGCAGATGATACTCAGCTTTACATCTCCACCCTGAACCATATCAGTGATGCTCTTCCCGTGATGTCCCATTGTCTGGATGCGGTGCAGATCTGGATGGGGAGGAACAGGCTCCGACTCAACCTGGCTAAGACTGAGTGGCTGTGCATACTGGTACCTCGGATTACTCAGGATATACCATCTTTGGTCATGGGGGGAAAGGTGTTGCCCCCCGTGGATAGGGTGCACAACCTGGGCATCCTCCTGGATACACAGGTCAGTTTGGAGGAGCAGGTGGGAGCTGTGGCCAGGGGAGCATTTGCCCAGGTGCGGCTGGTTCACCAGCTGTGCCCTTACCTGAACCGAGATGCCCTACAGACAGTCACTCATGCACTCGTCACTTCCCGAATCGACTACTGCAATGCTCTCTACATGGGACTGCCCTTGCGGACCACCCGGAGGTTGCAACTGGTGCAGAATGCGCCAGGGTTGTGATGGGGGTGTCCCAATACTCCCATGTTACACCCCTCCTGCGTGAACTGCATTGGTTGCTGGTTGCCTTCCGGGTGAGATTCAAGGTATTGGTAACAACATACAAAGTCCTACATGGCTTGGGTCCAGGGTACTTGCGGGAGCATCTCCTGCTGGCATCATGCTCTGATTGCCCGGTATGCTCCCACAGGCAGGGCCTCCTTGGTGTGCAGTCAGTTAGACATTGTTGATTGGTGGTGCCCAGGGGTAGGGCCTTCTCTGTGGGAGCACCCACCCTGTGGAATCAGCTCCCCTTGGGCCTTCATTTGGCCCCTGATCTCCACTCCATGACCTGAAGACCTGGGTCTTTCAACAGGCCGGTCTGGACTGACTGGGGGGGAGGGTTTGTTTTAGAGTTATTTTAATTAATTTTAATTAATTATTTTACTCTCATTAGGCTTGTAACTGTTTAATTGTTTTTATTGTAAATTTTGTACTGGGTTTTATTGTTAGCCACCCTGAGTCCTTAGGGAGAGAGGGCGGCATACAAGTCTAATAAAATAAATAAATAAATAAAAGAAAAGAAATAAGAAAAGAAAGTAGCATAAAATCAGCAATTGCCAGTTAAGGAATCCCAGGGGCAAAGTATCACCACCAAGAGGCCCCTGTCCTATATATCCCATCAAATGTTTCAGATCGAATGTTTCAGATAGCGTTAAGACACAGAACTGGTTCTCACCAAATCTAGATATTTGTGATAAAAATCCAGTGCTACATTGAACGAGCCATGGTGGCACAGTGGTTAGAATGCATTATTGCAGGCTGTTGGAAGAACAGGTGGCAGCCATCAGTAGGAAAGGACTTTACACCCCTTTGGGTTTTGCACCAGTTATATTTGTTCCTGGACCTGGGGGACCTGCTTCTTGTCATTTATGCCCCTATGACTTCCCATTTAGATTACTTTAATGCATTCTACATAGGGCTGCCTTGAAGAGCATTTGGGAGCTTTAGCTGGTACAGAATACAGTTGCATGGGTAGTGAATAGTGACAGATACTCAGCACATATCATTACTTTTGAGCTGCATTGACTGCCGGTGTGCTTCTGGATACAATTAAAGGTGTTGGTTGTCACCTTTAAAGCCTTTTGTGGCTTGGAACTGAGTTACTTGAGGGATCACATTTTCCCAGTTATTTCTACCTACCCAATAGAATGGGCATTCTCCAGGAGGTGAGTTTTCTGCCCTAGTGCTAGGGATGGGCTGCTGGGGGTTCGCAGGGTTCGGGAGATCCTTCAGCTAAGATTCTGCACAGTTTGGAGAGCCCCCAAATCCCACTCCTGGCTGGCTCCGCCCATCCCATCTCTCCCAGGAGTCCCTACGTGGCCCATTTTGGGTGCAGGTAAGTGCAGGGTGCGCATGGAGTCTCAGGGAGGGCAAAAAACAGGTCCCTGGAAGTTTGGAAAGGCCAGAAACAGGCCCATTTCCAGCTTCCAAAGAGCCTCCAGAGCCCAGAGAGTCCATTTCCCCTTCCTGAGGGCTTGAGGAAAGCCCCTGGAGCCCAGGGAGGGCAAAAACACCATGGTGCACAAAGCTAACCAGGCCATTCCCATCATGGCCACACCCACCAGCAACTGGGCAAAGAATCCGTTGCTAAATTTTTTGAAGCCCAGCCCTGCCTACTGCCCACCCTAGGGAACATTCTCCCTCTAGAGCATGGGTGTGAAACTCGCAATGTCACATTGTCATCATTTGATGTATCACCACTTTGCTAAACTGGGGTGGGCGTGGCCAGTGCATGACGCATCCGAGCCACAGGACGTGAATTTGACACACCTGCTCTAGAGATTAGCATGACCTTTTATAAGAGTTTAAGATCTGGTCCTATGCCAGGCCTGGGACCTCAAATTTGTGAAGACTACTGCATCCTGGTTGTGCTACAGACTGTTGATTGTGATCCTTCTCTTGTCTGTTATGTATTTATTTATTTATTTGATTGGAATTATTTTAAATTTATTTTGAGATTGTTTGCCACCCAGAGTTACTTGTTAAGATGGGTAGCCACACAAATTGAAAAAAATATTTTTTTAAAAAATGTAACTGGAAGCAGAAAAATATCCTGCAATGTGACATAACAGAAGCTCAGACCTTATGTATTAATATGCAGCATCTTGACACAAGCATAAAATGTGTGGTGTTTACATCATAATGTTATAATACATATTTTGTCTGTTTCTCCTTTTGACTGCTTTTTGCAAACACTTGTATTTCTGGAAGATATTTGCATTACAATGTCTAGTTGGCTAATTACCATGAGGACTGGATTTTGAAAATGTTTTACAATTCTTTTGAACAACTAATTTATTAGTTATGTCATAGCCATTCTTCTGTCTGTTAAGCTCACTTAAATGGTTTTTATTGTCATTTTCAGTGTTTTTATATAGTTTTACATGTGCTGTGAACTTTTTATAAACCACTTTGAACTTATAAAGAAAAGCAGATACTGTTAAAAATTGTTAACAGAGGGAGAAAAGGATATATAGAGCTTGATGCAATGATTCCTGTTACAATTGCTTCCTTAGAACATGACTTTACCTTAACTGGATTAGAGGCAGAAAATTCCATTTGTTCAGTCTCTGTTCATCATAGATGGCAACTCTGAGCTTATTTTTATGCTTGAAGAATGTTCTGCAGTTCAACATATGCCCAGCATTATGCACGTTCTGTTTCTGTTTGAATTAATTAAATAGCCAGTTTAAAGCACACAGTATTACTTGACAAAAATTCATTCCTAAGTGGATTTCATAAAGTGTTTTATTTATGTTATTAAGCAAAAGTACTGCTTACAGAAAGTAAGTCCATTTGAGAATGGCAGTTAAGCATTAACCAACCACTACAGCAAGGCACTCTTGAAGGAACTGAAAAATAGATGGTAATTCTTCCAGAAGACCTATCTTCCGAGAATGAATTCAAGAAATCAGGATGCTACAGAAACCCACCAGCAGTGTGAGTTACTGAAGATGGCAATGAAGCACATCCAAAGGGAAGCCTCTTCTGCTTCAATACAGAAGGAAGAAATAGCACATCTTCACTGATGGATAGAATTGGTTTAATTGGGAATGGGCAGTTAGCCTGAGGGAGAGTAGGTGGTAGATTTGATTTGAGCTGCCCTTGTTGCATATGTATATATGAATATGTATGAGTATGTGTGTGTGTGTGTGTGTGTGTGTGTGTGTTTATATATGTATGTATTATGTTCTGGATGTTGATTCCACTGACTTTTCAACTGTAAACATTACTTTTTGGCTACCAATAAGTCCCCAGGGATTCCTGTGTGGTGATGAGTTTTTTTTCCCCTTTGTAAATTTTAGCCACAATGCTCTAATTTTAAACCTCTTCTTGGTATACAAAGTTAATTTTTTTTTTCAATCTAATAGGTAGAATTTGTCAAACAGAGAATATTAATAGTAATGCTACCAAGCATTATTTATTTTATATAATGTTATTATTTATTATCATTAAAATATTCTTTAAATGATATAGTTCCAGTACATCTGTTCCCCAGAATTTTCTTTCCTTTCCCTTTCCCTTTCCCTTTCCCTTTCCCTTTTTCTTTTGATAATAAGGCTCTTTCTCACAAGGTTATAACATAAATACCATGTAGAATGTAGTTCTTTCATCTTCTGGGTCACTTTACATTTGTTGATTTGGGATATTGGAGGATGAGCTTCCCCAATACATTTTCTGTGCTGGCTGAAATACTGCATCACCTGTTAGGAGAATATAGTACCCCTTGGACTATAAACACAGTTTCTTGAACTATTAACAACTGAGGGTTGTGTTTAAATGAGCAATTGACATTGCAACACCAATTGTAACTAAGAGTAGCATTTCCAGTAGATGCTGTAAGCTTTCAACTGTTCATGCTTTGTAGAGCACTTACCATATAAAGACCGCAATATGCCTCTACATGCAGGAGGCAGAATGTTTTTAATCAGCCCTCAAACTCAGTTAATGATGCATGAATTAATTCTTGTAGCTCACTTAATTAATTCCATAGGGATTTGAAAGCATTCCCACCTATCTGAATCATCGTTGTGGAATTGTTTGGGAAGCTGCCAAAACAGCATCAGAAAAAAAACAACCTCAGATTCATTGACAAGACCTAGTTATGGTCCCAAGCTATCAAGAGAGCTTATGTATCTGTAAATTATTTGGATCACCCCAAAAATAGCAATCTTGAATATTTTCTGAGAAGAAGAATTGAAGGCTTCCCTGAATGTTTTATTCTATTACTAACCATCAAATGCTTTCCTGGTATTATCCAGATATCTATTTTTTTTATCCCTGCCAATATGTTTATTTGGTTTTTCCCAATAGACTGTTCCTTAGTCTTGAGTTGTCCTCAAATTCTGATCAAGACAAACATAGCAATTAGAATTTGTGTGCCTTTTTCTCCTGTGCTAAAATCAGAATAACACTTAAGATATGGATACAGAGCTTCTGAAGAAACTGCAATGAAGAAATAACAAAATGGATGGCTTGTAATAATTAAAATGTTACTCTTTGAGAAGTATTTCAATTGACATCTCCAATAATGAACTATCGGAAGGATAAAGGAAGGCAAATATATGTGTCCCAGGAGAAGGTTGCAGGATCCAATCTGGGTGGGTCACCGGAACCAGAGATTTAGTCTTCTGAGCTTTCAGACTTGTGCTGGAGCCCATCCTTAGGAAGTTCTCTCTCACCAGAATGTATAGGAAGAATATAATGAAGGTATCTGAGTAGCTCATGATTATATATTGTCCGGGATTGGCAATTCCAATATTCTAGGAATTTTATATTATGCATAGTTAAATAGAACTAAAATAAAAGTAATGTGTCAGTTGATAGATTGAATTTAAGAAGACAAAAAATGTTTCAGATTGTGATTTTAAGTAGTCTTCAGGTATTTAGTATCCCATCTGAAACCAAAAGTGTCCTACCTAGAGTGAGAATCTATCTCTAGAGATATTTAATGATTTAACCTATCCATGAAACATCAATATCACTTCCCAACAGTTTTTTTAAAATTTCAATTAAAATCCTGGCACCATAAAATACAACAAGTATGATTTCATATTCCTTCTGGAGTTCTGATTATTTTGTGGCCAAAAGCCTCCTCTGTTTTTTTCTGTGCGCAAGCCCACACAAGCACTTTTAATTAAGTTCCCCCAGATGTTCTGTTTTGCAAGAACTAAAAATGCCCACAGAGGGAAATCCTTGGTTGCTACTTCAGCAATGGGGCCCTTCTCTTTGTAACAATTGGGGTGTTTCAATGGGGAAATTATGAATCTTATGAGCTACGTCCTTCCAAGTAGACACTGGGGAAATTTCCTCTGTTTTATACAGAACTGGGTCTGGTTTTGTCTAGGGCTTATTGATGATACAGGAGAAGAGCTCATCTGGATATACATTTATTATGTGGGTAAAAGCCTTATAATGAGTTTTCTGAAGCTTAGGCTTTGGCAGTGGGTTTTCCTAGACATCTTTGAGAGCTTTTCTTGTTTAAACATTTGCCTTAGTGTTGGATTGATTAAAATGATTAGAAACATATTGATTATGCTTTGTGGTATGTGCTTGTGATTTACATATACTCAAATGATCCTAAAAAACAGCTGCACTGGCTTTCCATTGGTTTTTAGGATATGACTTGGCTGACCTTGAATGATCTCAGAAACTAAGCAGAAAATTCCAAGGATGCAGGCCACACTGAGAAGTGTTAAAAAAAACATGTAAACAGTAACAAGTTATTTCTGCAATGTTCCTATGAAAACTGCATAATTTCAGTCACCAGGAGTTAAACATAACTTGAAGGTGATTTGACTTTACGTCATTCAAATTCCACTTGATAGAAAAATACCATTAAAAGCTTGAATTATTAATGATTATGGATAATTAAAGGACTATTTTTCTTATATAAATATATCAATTTATTGAGTTCCTCTTTGGAGGCCTCCTTGTATATTCCAACAACTAGCCTTCCAAGGAAAGTCCATGCAATCCCCTTCCTGAATTGCAAAAATACTGCTTGTTATTGGTACAATTTTTGGGATTTTGCTATGTCAGGCTATGTCAGGTTGTCATGTCTTAACCATGTCATATCTTAACCATGTTTATTGCTGCTCTAATAGCTACCTGTCATTTCATTCTTCTGAGTTTCTTTTAGAGTGCTACAGATAGTGGAGCTATAATGTAAATATAAACAAATAGAAAGAGAGAAAAGAAAAAGACTTTATAAATTATATGACAGAAACTCCATCAGTGATAAATCAGAAATGTGAATGAAGTAGCAACAGACACACTTTGGAAATACAAACACTGTGATTGCTATTATTGTTATTAGTCATGGACACACAGAGTTCAAAGGCTTAAAACTGGAATGATCTCAACTTCTGAAGGGATTTTAAAAAGCCTATTGCCAAGTCTGTAGATTAGACTGGGAAGTTTAAAAGAAGATGGGAGATAATGGCAAAACATCATTTGTTGCAAGAAAACAACATATGTTTGAGCATGTAGTCTCCAGGAGACAAGAGAGGCACTTTCTTATTATATTGATAGCCTATGATCCTATTCAATATTTTAGCCATCTTGGCCAGTCATAATAAATAACTTTCACTTAAAAATAGGAATTAAAAAGGTAGGAATATGATTAAACAATCATACCAGTAATTTGGATCAGCTGTTCATTAAACAGTCTTTTGAAAAGTATGATGTCCTGCAACAAAAATCTTTTGGTTTTTTTTTTACTATACAATTTGATTCTGACATAGCAGCACCCAAAAACATTAAACTATTAACATTACTGAGTAAAGTTTTGGAGATTCCCAAGTGGAAAGTTAATTTTTATCTACAACTGAAAGGTACTACTAAGATAGATATGGGAAACCTGCAAATCAGGAGATTGGAAGGAAGAACTGAAAAATAATCTTTTAACAGATCAATGATCCTGGCGTTTTTAAGAATCTGAAATGTGATTTCAGGAAATAAAGAAGAGAAGATTATTTTTCAAAATTTTTGAACATCCTAGAGGACATAAAGTATAGGATGAGTTTCAGGATACTTTAGGATACTAGAAATATAATATTTGAAAAAGACGCTGACTCAGGCCTCTGGGCTAGTTGTATAGAGGGACCATTTTGTTTTATTGTTATTAAAGTTGTAAAGAGGGTGTTGGGAAAATAAATGAGTTAAAGATGCGAGTTTGATATTAAATTATATTCTGAAACTTTGAATTCTATCGAAGTAAGATGATCTATGGATTTACCTTGAGTAGACTCGTCTACCAAGATTTTTTTTCTAGTGAAAATATTCTGTTGCATATGATTTAAAACCATGGGTGGAACAATGAATTCATGTTCTACAGATGAACTGGCCTTTTCTTAATCTTGTGAAATATTATCATATTATTCCTTGTGATCAGTGTTTAATTAAGTCCTGATCTTTTGTTTGACATGAATTTTTTCATTGACTTTCTTTGGAATGGTATTGTTTAATATATATGTATATACCAATATATATACATATGTGTGTATGTATGCATGTATCTATGTATGTGTATGTGTATAATATGTACATAAATAAATATATTCATATACATACAAATGTATGTATATGAAGGTATAAAAAAGTATTCTTTACAAGATTATGAGAAGTATTCATGAGAAGATCCAGAACAATAAAAAAGAGCTGAGAATGTTGGAATTAAGCTAATACCTGCAGCCCTATTTTTCCCACTATTTGTTCAATTGATATCAACACATTTAAACAAGGATTCTCTTATAGCTATTCTCCCTTTTTGAGAGTATCCACAGAGCACCCTTTTGATTTTGCTTACCTTACATACCCTATACTTTCAGTTAGTAAAATTTTTGCTGCTACTCTTTCAGAGAAAAGGCTACTTATTTTCAATAACCATCTTGCTTATTTAACTAAGACTATAAGCTTAAAAAAACCCTGCTGTGTTTAATCACTCCATGTGAATTCAGACATGTGGTGCCTTCTAGCACTTAGACTCTAAGGCACAAAGGAGCAGTAAAGAAAAGTACTACAGTTACAGAAGTAAAACTGAAGATTAATTTTAGATGATAGACATAAAGTCAATAGAAACCAAATTGTGTCCTATTGGCTGGTGGTTGGAAGGATATATTATTTACCACTTAGTTCCATCAATTTACGAATAGAAGGTCACATGCCTGTAGTTCAGACATACCTTCAGGGATGACTGTTTGTGATATTCTCCAAAGAACTCAAAAATGTAGACCATTCATGGGAATATAACCTACTTAAACAAATGTGTATGTGTAGACAGGGCATGAACCTGAAGTGTGAACAGGCTCTTAGAAATAGGTCTTTTTGTCTGTAAACACTCAGCTTCATCCTAAACTTTAAGGCTATCAGGATGTATTAAATCATCTCCCACTAAACCTCCAGGCTCCTAAATATGTGGGAAAAGGTTGAATTTATCACCTTATATCACAGCTTTCTCATTTAACAATCACAGCAGTTATTTAGCAGGTGAAAAGTCTATTAATGTAGATAAAAGAAGATGAAGGGTGTAGCTGGAATCAGAAATTGTGTGCAGCCTAAATTGTCAGTTACATTTTATAAAAGTATTTTGGAAATTTTTAGCCACTTTCCTCAAAATTCTTTTCACAGGTTTATGATGATATTAGCACACTTGTGTTGAGCCACAAAATTTGATAAAAGCAATAATGATTTTTTTCTTGACTAAGTAGAGCATTTAAACTTCCATGGACATTCTCTTTAGCCTAGATTAGGGATTGCAAGTGAAACTATGCATGCATATGTCTAATATTCTTTCTCTAAAATAATTCCAAGGTCTTAGAAAAGATATTAAAATACTTCCTTTGACCTATAAAGATCCAAATTCTGCAGGCAATGATTTTCCCTATGATACTGTATGGAAACAAAAGCTGCACTTTGAAGACACAAGATAGAGAAAATATTCATGTCTTTGAATATGCATATATATTCATGTGTTGGAGGCAATTTATAAAACTACCATAATTAAGAAACTGTCCAGATTTCTCACTCAATGTATGAATATCCCAGCTCAAATGATCATACTTTAGATATATTATATGAAACTTAGATTTCTGGAGAAGTCTATATTGCTGGGAAATTAGAAGGGAAGGCCAAAAAAAGGATGACTTCCAGTAAGGTGGACAGAAGTAGATTACAGAGACAATTGAAATACAAGTTGGGGACAGATCCCCTTGAAGACGATCTTGTAGTTGTGGTTACTAAGACATGGTACTGACATGATGGCACATAATCCATCAGTTAATCAAAATCACTACAAAATAATAAAGACTTTTTCAATGCAATTTCATTTTCTTCATTATGGTATATTTTATAAATTCTTCTTTCTCTTCCTTCAAAGTAGGTGAATGAAATCTACAGACACCATCAAAAATACCTTTTTTTTGTTTTAATATTTCTCAAGTGACTGGCATCATGTATAGCAGATTTAATATCTCTCCCCTTTCTGTTCATCTTCATACTCTTTCCATACCATTCTATGTATTAAAGTAAGAGTAAATCATAAGTCCTTTCTTAGTTTACAGTATGTTAAAATGTGATTGATTACCATACAGATGTTAGATGACTCATGTATTCTATTAATATACTGCAAAAATATTTTATAATCCATATGTGACTGTAATTGGTCCACTTTGAAGATCTCAATATATGTACATCCATTCCTTTATTTGTGATATATTAATGTTGAGTGATCAACTTTACTGTAAGTCCAGCTTGTGACAGCAAAAAGAACTTATCAGGAAGCCGAAATAACAATATGAGAGAATATTACTTGATCATTCAGCCTTTTAAAAATATCTAATAGGTTTAGTGCAATGTTGAGGTCAGGACTTCTATGAACTGGGAAGAAGCAGTGAGTCAAAAATTATGGAGCTGCTATTGCATTCTAAAGAAAATTAGTCTTCCTAAAATGCTCTCATCTTTAAATAATTTAATTAATTCTTCAGCTTTTTGGAGAATATCCACAGATAATTGCATAGAGGAGGAAGCAGAATTGTCCAAACAATTGAAACGGTGGCTGCAACTGTGTGATCAAAGTCTCATCCCTTTTTTACATGTTCCTTCCCAAGATGACTCTGTTCACAGGCCCTACTTCATGCAGGAATTAAGTAGAATTGTAATATTAATCTCCATTCCCTCAACAAATGATATGGCATGCCTTCCAAAAGAGTCTTCTTTGGAAATTATTTTTGGAGAAAGTCTGTATTGATATAAAAAAAATCTAAAAATAAAATCTTGTATTCTTAATAGTTGAGATTTAAAAACATATAATAAAGAAAGCACACTGAGATATGTTTTAATATCTGCTTGATGTATTGTATTTTTTGGAAAGAATCAGTGTCCTTCTCAATCTACTCTACCAGCAGATACAGTATTTCTGCACTCTAGAAGAAGCAGCAGGCAAAAATCAGCAGGTGGTTTTTATGACAGAAGGCTTTTTAAAATTTCCTAAAATTCAAACTATACTTTGAATAGGACTTCTTAAAAGAAATGAAAGAGCTGCGTTTTCCTATTTTTTACTCTTGAAAAAAGTGTAAAATATTAAATACTAAGATACAACTGAAACAGAAGAATTGGTTTTGAGTGTAAGGATCCTTTTCCACATATATAGCCTTAGTATAAATGTAATTGCCTGATACCAACAGAAGTAACCAATGATTTACATTTTTTACTGGATGTTACAGTGTCTTTATATATCTCACATTTTCAAAATTCCCATTTAGTTTATTTGAAAGGTCTATCAATTTTAAACATTGCAGCAAAGTTATTGTTCTAAGATAAGTTGGGTCTCTTGTTGATATTTATCACTTGTGAAAGCTGATTTCAAATCATGGTTTTCTTATATTTACTATCCCAAAACTGTCATGTCAAAAAGCTGAATTTTTCATTAACTCTACCAGATTACAGTACCAGCTTTCTTTTTAAAATCCTTGATTTAGTTTACTAGAGGCAGCAAATTAACAGCAGTGAAGCATTTCAGCTGTCCATTATTCTGTCCTTATGTTTCAGGCCAGCTATTATATAATGCACTAGATATTTTCAAAAGTGTGTGTTGGATGAGGAGAAAGTATCCTTCATTTTTTTAAAATTGAAGTCACATTCTAATCTTGTAGGTTTTACTTCTGACTGAGCAAAATCAGCAGGTCTTGCCTTATTCCACCTCCTAATCCTACTAAAGCTATATTTATCCAGATGCTTCATCAAAAACCACTATTCGATCACATAAGCTCAGTTTGGTTTTCATCTCTCTAACCATTATACAAATATGCCCTAGTAACCTAGTTTCATTTCAAGCTCACAACTAAATATTGTATACTTAAGCCCACATCTAAATACTCCTGTACGTCTGAAATCACCAAAGATAATTAAAGTCATATTTGGTGATGGCAGATGTAGAGGCATATTTAATCTCTTGTTCTGACACAACGTTGGTATGTACACATTCCAGCAGTCTCCATGGATAATGTGGTTGTTGACACAGTTAGTGTTGGGTCCTGCCTAGCTTCTATTGGCCATTTTAAGCTGTTGCAAATGTGCCCTTTCCATGATCATTTTTTTGTTTGGATTGCCATGGAGACCAGTCATTGGCTTTCATGGAGACATGATCCATCCACCTGATGGTCAATGTTTCTTTCAAAAGAGCATGAGGAGTTTTATGAGGGCTTCTTGTAAGGTGAGTTTAATGGTCTTTTGCACAGAGTCTTCAGAGAGTGCTAGTCTTATGCTGCATAGAAGACTTCCTTAAACCATGGAAGGCAGCTTTTACCAGCTTTGTGTTGCTTTCTCCCTCACAAGGAAATGGACTGCAGAATGTTAATCATTTCTGCTGACAAAAAGTTTATGTAGCAATACTTTTTACTGTTTTTATTACCTTGGGGTGAGGTGCCATTTTGCCTATATAATTAGTCTCTCCATAGGTTACCTCCAGTCAGAGTCACTTGCTGCCAGCACTGCTGTTTCCCGAGGGAGGAACTTGCTTATTGCTAATACCCTTCTCACTTCATCCTATACCTGTGACATGTCAGCCAGGCTACATTTGGGTCCTGAAGAAGACTAGCCACATGCTCAGAAGTTGATTGATAAGCAACAGCCACCCAGCACCTCTCCATACCTGCAATCTATTACTCAGGCAACTTAAAGCAAACACCAGCCCTTCCTGTGCTTCTCTCCACTTCACCATCTGTAGCAGATGGTGAGTTTTAGTTCCCCACCCACTTGCAGAGGAGGTTCAGTGGAAGAAGAAAAAGCTAGGGAAACCTACCAATCATGTTCTTTAATACGCCCTGCATTAAAACAGTAAAGCAATATTACCCATCAAGCATCATGATGAAGCAGAATACCAATTGTCAGTTTGGACAATGAACTTTATATCAGCTGAAAGAGAGGAGGATAGCATTTTAACATGATTGTCTGGTTGTTCTTAAGGCTACAGATCTGAGCTGTAACAATCTGTATGAACCTTAGGTGGCAGTAAAGAGTTATATCATGGATATAATGACTATGAGGGACCAGATCCTATGTTTTATGAAGACATAGACTGCAGTATTCTGAAGCCATTACAATTTGAGAGTCTAGAATAGAATGTCTCTTTTTTCTGTATGCATATGTGTATGTGCATGTGTGCAGACACATCTCATATTCAAGCCATATTAGAATTCTTCCCTTCCTCCCTTCTCATACTTCTGCCTGAATGTGCTTATTTTACTTAATTATATTTTTTCCTGATTATTTGTGATTTGGCAAGTGTTCCTCTAGGCAGTCAATAGCAATTATACTCAATGAGAAGAACATACAATGCAAATTAGAGTGATATAGATTTCCTTCTATCCCATCCTTGGTTATCTGAATGTTTAGTTACCCTGTTAGATTAAACTAAGTACATAATGTCTAATAAATTGCTTTCATTAAAACCTATTAAGTGACAGTTAGAAATAGCATTTTAATCTGAAGGCATGCAACAAAACATTACTGAAATTAAAGGGTACATTGTTCAAAGAGTGAAAAACTCTCTGGTGCAAATGCAAGCGATAGTGGATGGTTTTGTTTTCGGATCATGAGATAAGACCATGTTCAAGCTGTTTAGTGGAAAGGTTTGACACAAGGAGGTCACTGGTTTTGTTGTTAGTCTCTTGGGCTTTTCTAATCTGAATCTGGGGTTTGTGTATGGAAGAAAAGATCTAAAGCACAATTATAGCAGTAGCAGCAGCAACAGATCCTGATACTCTTTTCCTTTTGATTTCTATTTCATTTTGCGTGTCCTGGGTTGATGATTGGAACCAAATTCTAACTTTGCAGTAAAAGGAATGTTCAGTGGTAGAGAATCTACTTTGCCTGCAAATGTTCCAGGCATTAAAAAAAAAAGATAATAGAACAGCTTTCCTCAACTGCTTCTACTTTGTTAGAACATTTTGAACTCATAGACAAAGAATCTCAGCACATAATTTTCTCTGCATTGGGCCAGACTATTTGCTTGCAATGTGTTCATTCAGTATCGTAAAATAGATTAAAGGGTTGTTGGAGATAGTTGCCATTTCCTTCACTCCAGCACTCTTCCCTTCTGGAGAAATTGTGTGAAAGCAATAACCAAACTGGAGAGTCAGTATGAATTATTCTCTCCCCCTCTCGTTTTCTTCATTATTGTATGGGCAATTCTTTGTGAACAGTTGGAAACGAAGTCTGAATAATACCAAGCAACCAGAAATTTGTACACTGTCATGAAGAATGTATGGGGGAAAATGTAAGCTTGATTCTCTTCCATATGCAAAGAATCTTGGTTCATATTTTAACAAAGCACAGGGTTTATTAATCAGTCTTCTGTGATAATGTTCTTGCTCTCTCTCACTCTCTCTCCTTTTTATTCAAAGTGACCTACCTCTAATCAAAGCTGCCATCCAGCAATTTATAATGATTCAACATCTGCAGGGATCTGTAGCAAATCTCAGGAGTCCCCCAAGTCCTGTCTCCACAAAACATCTGCAAGGGTGGAATAAAAAGCAATGCCTCACCTTCAAAACTTTAGCTTAAATAAGGATATTTTAATAAATGAAATTGTGAAATAATTCCTGAAATGACATCTTTGGTTCCCTGCATTTACCTCTCCACATAAAGTAATTGTCACCATTAATAACACACTTCTGCCAAGGATAGATAAGCTGAAAATTCCATAGCACCAAGTCTGGATTGTATAGTGCAGGGGTATCAAACTCACAGCCCATGGGCTGGATGCATCACGTGCTGGCCCCACCTCTGCCTGGTTTAACAAAGGGGGAAAAGGTCCAGATGCGTCATGTGATGCCACCATGATGCCATGAGTTTGACACCCCTGGTATAGTGGATGGAGCGAAAGGATGAGATCTAACTTAGCAGCTGTCCCTTGTATGCCTCATAAGATTTGAGGCCTAGCATCGTCAAATTGCAGCAAATGCCTCCAAATTCTGCTTAACAGTTGTTTCGAAATTTTGAATATTGCAGTGTAACATTCTGAGTTGACGGGGTGCCAGGTTCAAGGAAATCCATGTGAATAATGCTATCCGCATGCCCCCAAATTGTGAGTTTTCCTTCCAAAGCTGGTTTTTTATTCAATCCCCATCCACCATCACAGGTATAGCTTTGTGATAGTATTTCATAGACTGATGCAATGGTGGGATTCAATTTTTTTTACTACCGGTTCTGTGGGCATGGTTTGTCAGGGGAAGGATACTGTAAAATCTCCAATCAGAGGTGGTATTTGCCGGTTCTCCGAACTATTCAAAATTTCTGCTACCGGTTCTCCAGAACTGGTCAGAACCTGCTGAATACCCCCTCCGGGCTGATGTTTTGTTTCTGGGTTACAATGGTGAGTTCCTGTCCATGAAACTTTAAAGAAATTCCTCATCTTTATTCTCATAGCATAATAACAATTGCAGGCAAATTGCAGCTCCTGAAGCTTTCATTTCTGCTATCATCATTGAAGGAACCTTCTTGCACAAATCTTCTCTTATTGAAGAACATCAATAATGTGACCCATATGCTCCTTTGAAATGCCAAACCTGACAGCAATTTCCCTTTGAGTGATCCACTAATTGTCTTTAATCAGTTCATCAACTCTCATGTGAAACTTGTTGGTTGCTTTCACAGGTTGTCCACTTCATTCTTGATCAAGCAAAGCAGCTCTTCCTGGTTTATCATATTTACACGTTTTGGTGGAGAGACCTACAGTACTCATGTCAACATTGCCATCAGTACAAACAGCCTGCATTTGGTAGTGAATTTCAAATACTTTTAGCAGTAAAAAAAAAATCAATCATAGCACCTTACTTAAAGTGCATTGGCAAGAACTCACTGCAGGCTTCCATTTCCAATAATGACACAAGCTTTTTTCTCAAAGCAACTTTCCATCAAATTGGTATGAAAGAAAAAAAAATGCTAAAAAAATCATAGCTTCAAGTGAGTTAGTTCTGCTGTTTATGGGAGATTTATCACACTGGAAGTATTCCCTTTCATTTAACCTTCATAGAAGCACTAGTGCTTTGTAAACTATATAGCTGAATTCCAAGCTAAAAACTCTTCATCGGTAAAGTCATCCTGACATTGAGACCTTTCTTAAAAGTCTGAATTGCCTCTGCTTCAGAGAAGCTCAAGCAGAGCAAAACCTTTAGTCTGGAATGGTCTAGAACAGGGGTGGCCAAACTTTTTGACTCGAGGGCCACAATGGGTTCTTAAACTGGACCGGAGGGCTGGAACAAAAGCATGGATGGAGTGTTTGTGTGAACTAATATAAATTCAAAGTTAGATTACTTCACGTAGCCTTCTGGGAGAGCAAGAGAACCCTCCACTCTTTCGGCTCCGCGGGCCGGATAGAACAGCCGAATGGGCTGGACCCGGCCCCCGGGCCGTAGTTTGCCCACGGCTGGTCTAGAATGTGAGTTATATAGGGTAGAAATGGGTCTTTCTTTGACTTTTGTGATAGTTGAATTTTGCTGCTTTTTAATGGAGAGAGAGAGAGAGAGGGAGAGAGAGAGAGATGGTTGAAATTAGTGGGAATTGATTGACAGAGTTAGTGAATTTTATTTTAAATATTCTCATATTCCCTGCCCTCAATAGTTGTATATGGTTGCCCTAGGCCTGTGATGGCGAACCTATGGCATGCGTGCCACAGGTGGCAAGCAGAGCCATTTGTGCTGGCACGTGAGCCACAGGCAAACTTACCTCACTGTGCATGCACATGCCTCACAGCTGATTTTGGCTGGTTTGAGGCCTTTTTCCTCTCTTGAAAAAAGCCTCTGCAGGCTTTGCAGGTTGAATAATAGCCTGTTTCGTCACTTCCAGTATTACAGGAAGTGACAAAAAGGCCTATTATTCAGCCTGCAAAGCCTGCAGAGGCTTTTTTCAAGCCTTTGGGAGGCCTCAAACAGGCTGAAAATCAGCTGTGAGGTGCAGTGCAGGTAAGGGGTGGTGGGGTGGGGATTGCACACACATGTGCAGGGGGCATGGGGGGCGTGCATTGCCTTCTGGGTGCTGGCACATGAGCACGCGTACACAAGCTTGAGCACAATTTTTGGCACAGGAGCCCAAAAAGGTTAGCAATCACGGCCCTAGGCCCAGGTTGAATATGTTTGCAGGGCTCTTGTTGATTTCTTTTTTGTTCTTAACTTTTATTTATTCTTTACTCCATGCACTTTATGTTGTTTTATGTTTTCAGCTCTTTTTATTGCTTCTTGGATTTTGTAAGCTGTCCAGTGGGCAACCATTACAAATTTAACAACAATAATGTTAAGTTTGCATGAAGAGTCAGACACGAAGAGCTTCAGTGAAGAGTTTATTAAGTGACTACAGCTCGAATGGACCTGACTTGGCTGGGCTATGGCTGCTTCTTATAGCCAGCAGCCGTAGTTGCCAGCCAATCAGAGTGCAGGGTTTTCCCGCACTATTTAAACCAATCCTATTTGACATTTTACAAGAACAATTCAAACTAAACCAATGACATTCAAACCTACATACATAACAAATAATCCCCATTACTTTCTCTCCATAGTTGGAACAATAAGACAATGCCTATAAATTCCCAATCTAAAGGGGGAAAAAGACAACATAAATAGTTGTTTTTGAAAGTAAAACATTTGTCTTCTTTAGGTATTTTAGGATCGATGAAAAGTCTGATGTCATCTTTTAAATCTCCCTGTTATGGGTGTAGCACTTAGAAACAGGTAGATTATGCATGGCCAATATTATACTAGTTTATAAAAAGTTATCCAATCCTCAGATTGGAAATAGAGTTATCAATAACAGTGATAATTTACAAGATTCAAAATCAATAGTACTGCATTGTTACTGTTAACTGAAAGCCTACAGATAACATCTAGTCCAGTTCTACAAATATAAAAAAGTTTTGCCTCTTAAAAAGAGCCAGTAGAATCAATATAAAAGCGCTTCTATGAAGTTAGCTAGCAATATCTAGTGATTTTCTGGTACAAGACATAGCCTAACTTATACAAACTGACAAGAATGACAGATATGAATTGATTTTCTGTATCCTTGTCTATATATTGCCATAAAATCTATTTTTAGTTAAGGATTTTCTTGTTGTTGCTCCGCATCAGCCATACCTGGATGGTTTTCATGATTCTTCCCCCCACAAAGAGTCGTGATTATACTTTTCCACAACATTGGTTCCTATGACCCCAAGAGGCAGACTAGCTTTACAGAAGGATTTATTTCATCACCAAAAATAAGGTCTCATCTTCTGAGTAGGTCAGACATTTTCTAAAATGCTTTGTTGTAAGTATTTATTGTAAATACCCTTACCTACAAGCACTTTCTTACATGTCTGGAAGAAACAAATAGTAATTTTTTCATATAAATTAATAGATAAAATTAACCTCATCTTGCCTTTGCATTCCAATTCCTTTAAAACAGGAAGTGGATAAAGAAATCCTACAATGCCCTACAATGTGTATCAGACTAAATAATGTCTTGTAAGCCAGAACTGCTTTTATTGGAACAGTCAGAAGGCAACAGTCTTTTAAGTCTTAATGTGCTTTTCCCTCTCTCACTTTATCTTCATGTGGGCAAGGAGCCTATATGATATGTTTACTCATCTTACTATTTGATCTAGGCTAATACCCCTTTTATCTGATCATTGCCTTGTAAGCAGCAAGATGGATTGCTAGAGGTAAGAATCTTCTAGTCTAGATCCTTCTATAGGGCTTTCCAGGCAGGGTACGTTAGATATTTGGTTTTCCCTCACAGGTTGCGTTTGGAAGCAACAGGTATTCTATGCTCCATGTTCCTTGGAATAAAATTCTAAGTTTGGAAAATGGAAATTACAGTTTTCACATGGTGTTTGTTATGATTCCAGATATCAAATACCCATTCCAAAATATTAAATTGTAATTATTTAAAGCACAATAATTCAGAACTGACACTGGGCAAATATTTGGCCAACTGAGTTTTAAATCTTCTTCTTGCCAATATTTGTGCTAGTAGAAGTCAAATGTTTGAGAAGGGCACATAAGCCAGATCCTACTGAAATTTACTTTTGATTTCAAATATATAGACATGGGCAAGTTCTCCCTTTCTTCCTTAGATAAAGCAACCAAACAAGCAAAAGTTATTAATAACTCAGAATCAGAGTTCATGAAGTTATTCTGGTCTTATTTAATGTGGCATCTATAGGAAATAGTTTTAAAAGTGTAATTTTCTTAAACCACAGGGAACACAGTACTGGGGCTTTTTTGTAACATTCTTAACAACACTTGATAAGGCCAAATTTGGAAGCCCATTAATATTAGTATTAATCTCACAATTGCATATAGTTCTGCACAATCTTCTTTCTCTATAGAATTCAAAAACATCTGGGATCCCTTTAAAAGAAAAGCTTCATATTCACAAAATGGCTACCATGTTGGACACAGTCTGTCACAAAACCCTGTTTCCAGAAGATCAACTAGAATAAAAGAAAAAAATCAACTTTTTGAGATGGAATCTGAGTTCTGAATACCAGATCAGATATTTATCCCCTCAAAGCTTAACCAAAAACTTCTTCTGCAGACACCAATCTATTTATTTATCCATCCATTTATCCATTCATTCATTCAATCAGTCATGTTGCTGCCTTACTCCAATCAACTCCAAACTATGATACTGCCATACAGCAAGCAGGTTAAATTCTACACCTACACAAAAATATACAAATATATTTGTCTACATCATACTAGAGCAAATCAATTGGTTAATACATTACATCTCAAATTAAATGTAGCCAAATGCACACAGATTCACATCAAACGAAACACATCCACATTGTGCCACACTTCTTCAAGTAAAAAATAAAAAAACCAAAATAATTTCCATAATGTAACTCCTGGCCTTCATATAGACTAAATATATATGACTTTACTTTTTTCCTTAGAAGATAAACCAATTTCATCAGGGATAGTTAAAATTAAACTTTGTTTAAAAATAAGAAAATATAACATGTAAAGCTGCCTCAATTTTAAATACTAAAATGAAAATCTTCAGTGTTGGAAAAAATAAAGAAGGGGACAGTAAGTTAACATAAAATTATGACTAGAAAATTCAGTGCTCCAAAGCAACCACTGAATGATTCTGGGTGCAAATAGATAACAGAGTAGTAAGTTATTCTAGAAAAAAAACTTATCATCTGAAAATATTAAAACAAAAATTAGAGACATGGCCTAAATTATGAATAAAAGCTGAGTTACCCACAGCTCATTAACATTACAGAATAATAAAGAACATTTAGATTTTGAGACTTAACAAGTTTTCTGTGTGATCACACAGAAAACAAATTTAAATCATAAGGCAACTTCCTAACTGGACCTTACCCATTTCTACCAAAGTAGCACTACCCAAAATTCTGGTACTCTGCTTTTCTTAATTCCCCAGGTTTTTGGAGATGATAAACTTTAAATAGAAACTGCTAGAAAACCACTCCTTTCCAGACTTGGTGCACAATTTTCAGCCCTTGAAAAGTTCAAACTTTTAAAATAAGTTTGATAATAATAGTTATTATTGCTAGCCAATTACTACTTTGTCTCTTATTTGTTACTTCAGAGAGTTGTTTTAATTATTACTAGCAAGGCCAGCTATTATAACAAAATTATTAAATATTTTAATAGTAAATTCTGTTTTACAAATATTTTGCTTCATATATTCAAATTTTGCATTATTTGTGCAGAAATGAGAGTAACAATAGATTGGGAATCTCCACTTTTTCAAAAGTGGGGGAATTGGGCAAAATAATTGAAATACCCCAGCTGAAAACAACTATTTCAAATGTTTTGAGCATTAAAAAAATACATGTTGCAGGGAAGAATACAAAGTACAGCCATTTGCTTCATATTTGGTGCTCAGTATTAAATTATGTGTTGCAATTGAAGTTTTATTTTGTGTCTTCATTTTTAAATACCAGCATAGCCAGGATAATGATAATAGCTAGCTATGTTTCTGCTGCAATTAGTTTGAACTGGATACAAAGACATATGGAGGGGAAATCTTGTTTCAACACAGACTCAGAAACATCCCTTATCTTTTTTTTATATTGATTGATTGATTGATTTGATTTGTCAATTGCTTGCAAGATAACAGATATAAGGATAAACATAGTTGTGAATACAAGAAATGAATACATATAAGAGAAATAAAAGAAACAATAGGATAGGGACAGTAGGCACATTGGTGCGCTTATGCATGCCCCCTACAGACCTCTTAGGAAAGGGTGAGGTCAATAGTAGAAAGTCTAAGGTTAAAGTTTTTGGGGTTTGGGGAAGAAACCACAGAGTCAGGTAGAGTATTCCAGAAATCGATCACTCTGTTGCTGAAGTCGTATTTCCTGCAATCAAGTTTGGTGCGGTTAACCTTGAGTTTGTATCTATTGTTTGCTCTTGTATTGTTATGGTTGAAGCTGAAGTATTCATTGACTGGTAGGACATTGCAATGTATGATTTTATGTACTATACTTAGATTGGACTGAAGACGGCGTAGTTCTAGGTTTTCTAGGTCTAGAATTTCAAGTCTGGTGGCATAAGTTATTCTGCAATGAGTAGAGGAGTGAAGAACTCTTCTTGTGAAATATTTCTGGACTTTCTCTACTGTGTTAATATCAGATATGTGATGTGGGTTCCAGACTGGTGAACTGTATTCAAGTATTGGTCTAGCAAATGTTTTGTATGCTCTAGTTAGTAGTGTGATATTACCAGAGAAAAAGCTACGTAGGATTAGGTTAACAACTCTTAATGCCTTTTTTGGCTATGTAGTTACAGTGGGCTCTAGCACTTAGATCATTACGGATGAGTATTCCAAGGTCCTTCACGGAGTTTGGACCATCAACAAGGTCTTGACTATTCAGCTTGTATTTTATTTTCTGATTTTTATTGCCAATATGTAAGACAGAGCATTTATTTGTTGAGATTTGAAGTTGCCATTTGTTTGACCATTCTGATACATAGTCGAGGTCTTTTTGAAGGGTAGCAGTATTGTCTGTGGTGTTGAATAGCTTTACATCATCTGTGAAGATGATGCTTTTTTTATATTAAGAGCAGTTGCTCTTAATATGATCACAGAGGTCATTTATGTAGAATATGAAGAGAGTTGGTCCTAGAACACTGCCTTGGGGGATACCACTGTTGACAGGTACAGAATTTGATAACACGCTCCCATTTTTGACCATTTGTTGTCTGTTTGACAGGAATGCTTCTATCCAGTTATGCAGTTGTCCAGAGATACCATAAGATTTTAGTTTTAGTAGTAATTTGTCGTGTACCACTGAATCGAAGGTTTTTTTTTCCAGTCTCACTGTAAGTATCTTTTCATATACTTTAGTTTTATCCCAAAATAGAAAAGTGGGCAAAGAGAGGAAAATATTTTTCTGATAGCAGGAGACTAGGGGCTAGATCCTCATCTCACAATTCAGGTCATCTAGCCCACAACAATAAATGTTCTAATACTGACCATTCCCATAGTCCATACTTTCACCTTCTCTCTACTTGTTCCTTTGGTTTGTCCTGTCTAAGTGTAAAATCTTGCTTTTCTCCACATCAAATTTCATGTTGTTGTATAGGGCCCATTGTTCAAGTCTATGAAGATATTTTAGGTTCCTGAACTTGTCTTCTGGCTATTTCTGGCAGTTTAGTGTCTGTAAATTTGATTCCCTCTATTCCCTCATCTAAGTAATTTATGAAGATATTGAAAAGTACTGGCCCTAAGACTTGTGGTATCCCACAAGTTGCTTACTTCCCTCCATGTAGACATAGTACCATTAAGGACCACTTGTTGAGTATGGTCTGTCAGCCAAATAAATCCAAATAACCCAGGCAGGAACTTACACACCCATTTGCTTATCAACACTTGGAAATATTGGTTGAGCTTTGAGTTTTCTCTCTTGTTGATGTGAACCTCTGGCAGCATTGAAAAATGGAGATACATTTATATAGTTTGGACTTTGCTTTTCTACTGTGTCAAAGTTGAGCTTTCAGGATGCATTGTCACAATGCAAACAATATCATGTTCATGTATTCTGTGCTTCAGCCCTTATTGATGTAGAAGATCGGGTTGCCTTGAATGTTGGCAAATGCAGTTGTGGTGTTGTGTTTTATTGGGAATGTTAATGTTATTATTCATGCTGCACTTTTTCAACCACCTCTACAAACACAGGCAGGGAGGCAGGCTGCCAAAACAGCAACAAAAACAAGCCAGTGAGAAACCCACCAAGTAAGCTTATTCAAGCAAGCAACAAAACACAGCAAGCCCAAGTGAACACATACCCTCCCCACCAATCTTAGTTCAGGCAGTACCTTAACATAGTATTTAAAACAGCATGTAATACTGCTTTACATAAGTGGTTCGTGAGCAGGCTCTCTGCTCTATGAAGCTGTCCTCCGCCAGCTGTCCATGACTACAGAATAAGATTCTGCAAGACTCCCTAAAGTTATTAGCTCAGAGAACCTCAGGAACATGATAACAAAGATTTCATTCAATCATTTATTCATTTCTTTATATATCCCACCTTTATTATTTTAATAGTAACTCAAGATGGTGAACATATCCAATCCTTTTCCCCACTAAAAGCAATTATGATGTGTACCTGAACTATGGATAGCACATCATGATATAACAGGGGAGACATTGCTCATCATAATCATTCCATGTGAACATATAGCTCCAAAACAAAATTATTGTTTCTTTCAATCAGCAGAAGTTTGTTTCAACAGAATCAACAATCAACTTCTAACATTCCAAAGAGGACTGAGATTTTTTTCCTCAAAAAACACAATTTTTGTAGATCCTTTAAAAAAAGAAAGTACAAATTTAGCCAAGATTGAAAAAGTAGGGGGAATGAAGGAAAGAAGAATAAATATAGTTTATGGAACTATAGTTTTTGAAACAATAAGGTGGATTTCCAGAATAAGAGCACTTCCTAGTACATTTTGTTACAAACCTCACATATTTTATAAAATAGCCAGTGTCACTGGAATAAATAATTAATCCCTATATTCTAATCACTATTAATACACACTTATTATAATATTCATAACAGTGTGATTTAATAAGTATGATTTATCTAATTTAACATGCATTGAGATCTTCAAATTATTTATGGTGCTATAATAATTTATTGAGTAAATAGGATGGATAAATCCTGCCATTTTTGGAATATGTTTTTCTGACAGATAATTCTCCATCATGTTTCATCTTCCAAGTTGCCTGTTGACTCCACAGGTCTACATTTGCATGTAGTGAAATTTTACAGAAAGAAGGGTAGCTGAATATTATACAGCTAAATTCATGTTTCATACCAGAGCAATTTAGCTGTTATGAATTTTCATTGCACTAGGGCATTAACTCAGTAGATATACTAGCAGCCTGCACAATTTTACTTGAAAAACCTCACTTGGTGACTGATACAATTTTAACCACCATCTCTCATGTTATATGAATATGTGACAGTATTATGGAACATCTCATTTTGCCTGCATATTTAAAGCTTTCACTTGAAACCACATAAAAATAAAGCGTCTCTGTTTATATCTCTTTATCGATGATGAAAAACTTCACAATATCAATATCTGTATGGGGGGTTTAAGTAAGTGAACAATATCCTTGTTTTCTAAAAATAGTTTTCTGCACTCTTGAATACAAAAAATCTCTCTAAATGAATGGACTGGGGGGGGGATCAAATTTGATAATTAAACAACCTGTGACCCATTGAGTTATCCTTCCAGAGATATTTCCTTACCTAAATAGAGAAACAAAATGACCACTGGAGGCAAAAAAGCAGTGAGAGTCGCTTTCAACTTTCTGACAGCTTCCCCATTGATTCTGCTTGTGGGAAGCTAGCAGAAATCATTCCTTGTCCTTCTTGCTTGACTCATGGAACTGCCTGCTACTTTGCTGAGGGGTGGGGGAACAAAGTAAGCTGTGGACCACAAGGAAAACTGCATTTGGACTTCTCACCGTAGTGTGTCCCTAAGATCCCCCTCCCTCCAGGGGAAAACAAGGCTCATCTGTTGGTTGTCTGTGCCCCCAATTAGCCCTATGTCACCAGCAGGCATCCAAGTCACTCACTCTCTTCTCTTATTACCCACTGCCATTAGTTGACTAAACATTTCAGTCTTGGTTCCAAAACAGCCAAACACCACTCACTGTCAGGTCTTGCTATCAGCTGATTGGGTACAGGGTCCAGAGGAGGCGAAAGAGGGCAGGTATATAGCCTTCCCATTTTCCCTTCTGCTACAGAATCTATGGGTTTTTGAGAAGTATAGTTGGAAGACACTGAAGTGGCCATAATGTTCCCAAATTTCCTTCCCATGGAAGTCATGGACCCCAGTATTCTATAGCTTATTTGGTTCAATAACTGTTACCCTATATTTTCCAATTTTACTCCCTTGAAGACTACAAATGGGAGCAAGAATTTTAATGATATATAGATTCTAAAAACTATAAACAATTTACAGTATGTTTCTCTCCTTTTGTTATAGTATGAACTCTGGATCTATTTCTGCCATAGAGTAATTGAATTTGACACACTCAAAAAGTAGTATGTATGGAGTCCCTTCTTTCATTCTTACCAGGAGGTTTGGACTTCTTTCCCAATGAACCATCCTGATGGTACCACATCACAAAGTTCAGAAATTATTTTAATTTTTGTTAATACTTTGAAAAGATGTGTCGTGATAACAATTATAACATTTGTATCTTTCATGAAGTTGAATATTGTGTCTTTCACATGCTTTGGGATAGGTGCCATTTCCAATGGGAATTCAACTTCACTCTGAATTCTAAAGGATGCTTATTCCTGAGGCTCCTTTTGCTCCAGCAATAACCTATTTTTCTTTGTTTGGATAAAATTAGAATGCAAAGATATACATATAGCCTTGAACCCAACTGCCATATGTCTTCAGGCAAGGCCTGTCCTCTAGGTTTTTTTTCCAATAATAGGAGTTTAACAGTATGCTAGCTCTGAACTCAGATACTCTTATGACAGGTATAGCCAACATAACACCTGTGGGAATCAGTATGCTTGCAAAGACACCTCTCTTGATGATCCCTCAACTGTTTTCTTCAGCTGACATTTTTTTCTTTTTAAAGATTCTTTTAATATGAAAAAAAAGAAAAGCTGATATACTGCAAAGCAAAACACTATCCTCAGTTCTCAAATACTGAGATCCACTGATAGTGATTTTTTTTAGAAAATACAATTGAAGTAAGGCAGCAAGCCAGTGCTTTGTTCTGAAGCATGGTGACCTGTTAAGGTTCATAATGTTTTCTAATAATTTTTGTCCTAAATGCCATGGTCTCCTCTGACATGGGGGAGTCAGAAGCTGAGGGCCCTTCTCAGAGGTGGTATTCAGCAGGTTCTGACAAGTCCTGGAGAACCGGAAGCGGAAATTTTGAGTAGTTTGGAGAACCGGTAGTGGAAATTTTGAGTAGTTCGGAATATCACCTCTGAGTGGCCCCACCCCCATCTATTCTCTGCCTCCTGAGTCCCAGATGATTGGCTGGGTCTTCTTTTGTTGCCCTGCACAGGAGAACAGAGCTGGAAAGCAGGTTAGTGAGGTGGGGAGGCAATGGGATTTTGCAGTATCCTTCCCCTGCCACACCCACCAAGCCACACCATGCCCACTAAGCCACGCCCACAGAACCAGTAGTAAAAAAAATTTGAATCCCACCACTGGCCCTTCTCCAACAAATGAGCAGCCTCAGAAATCAATAAGCAGTCAACTACTAGTGCAGGAATGTCAAACTCACATTGTCATGGCGGTGTCACTAAATCAGTGATGCCCTCTCCATGATGACCCAGTGCCTGGATGCGGTACAGATCTGGATGGGCAGGAACGGACTACAGCTCAACCTGGCTAAGACCGAGTGGTTGTGCGTACAGGCATTTCGGGCCAGTCAACAGATTCCACCTTTGGTCATAGGGGGAGAGGTGTTGCCCCCTGTGAACAGGGCTCGGAACCTGGGAGTCCTCCTGGACTTACGACTCAGTTTGGAGGAGCAGGTGGGGGCCATGACCAGGGGGACTTTTGCCCAGGTCTGACTGGTTCGCCAGTTGCGCCCATATCTGGACCGAGATGCCCTTCGCATGATCACTCATGCACTTGTTACATCCCGACTCGACTACTGCAATGCTCTCTATCTAGGACTGCCCTTGCATACCATCCGGAGGTTTCAGCTGGTGCAAAATGCGGCTGCGTGGGTTGTGATGGGAGCTTCCTGATACTCCCATGTTACACCCCTCCTGTGCGAGCTGCATTGGTTACCGGTTTCCCTCCGGGTGAGATTCAAGGTGTTGGTATTAACATTCAAAGACCTTTACGACTTGGGTCCGGGGTACTTGTGGGAGCGTCTCCTGCCAATATCGAATACCGATCGCCCTGTGCGCACGCACAGACGGGGACTCCTCGGGGTGCCGTCAGCAAGACAATGCCGGCTGGTGGTGCCTCGGGGAAGGGCCTACTCTGTTGCAGCTCCCGCCTTGTGGAACCAACTCCCTTTGGAGCTCCGCCTGGCTCCTGATCTTCACTCTTTCCGCCACAATTTGAAGACCTGGTTGTTTGAACAGGCTGGGCTGGACTGACCTCCTGGGGGGGGCGTTAAATCTATTTTAAATTGATTTTAGTGATTGGGCTTGTTTGGTTTAATTCTTTTTAAAATATTTATTGTTGTTTTTTAATTGTGAGCTGCCCCAAGTTCTCTTGGAGAGGGGGCAGCATACAAGTCCAATTAAATAAATAAATGTATCGGGACTTTTTCCCCCTTCACTAAACTGGGCATGGGCGTGGCCAGAGTGTGACACATCTGGCTCAGCACCGGGAGTTTGACAGCCCTGTAAGCTGACTAAGCCCACAGTCAGATGAACAGGTAGAGCAGATGGAGAAGGAGTCAGCAATAAGTAGCCCAAAAACACATTGCAAAGACTGAAGAGCGGAAATGCCCTGTTCAGCTCCTCAAGAAACAAAGATCCACACCTTAATTGAGCCATACCTGCAGATGCCTGATATTAGGTACTGTCTTCTTTGTTGGAAACAAGCCCTTATGAAGCAAGCTTTCATTCCTGTTTGCATTCTAGAACCTTGGCTGTTCAAACCTGGTCTGGTTGACTAACCTCCTTGGTAATTGGACTTCTGGATTGGATTATCTAGAATTATACTAGATTATACTTAACCATGTTCTGTTTTGAGTTTGGACTGCATTCTTTCAGGCAAGACATAATAAATGTTGCTGAAGCATGTGGGTGTTTGCACCATCCACCTTTTCTGTTGTGTGTGCAATTGCTTACTGCTCCCTGGTAAACTTGTAAATCAGTTTGGTATAGACTTGGTCAGTGTGAAACAGAACAATCACTAGGACATTTCAGATTAATGCCTTTTTAACAGATAGATATTCCTCCACCATCTCAAAGGAATACCTTTGGCCTCAACTAATTTGGTCTAATATTTTGAATTCCACATTTTCCCAAGTCTCATAACATTGAAGTTCTAGTTGTCTCTGCTACAACTTTACCCAATCTGGTGGAGCATGTTATGTGAGTAGAGTATATAACCTTTGTTTTCCCATTAACAGAACCCAAAATTATTTGTCCCTTAATGTACAATATGCAACAAACGGGGTAGGCAAGGGGTTTTCAGTATGACAAGGATATAAATAGGAACCCTTTTAATACTTTTTTATTGTCTTATAAAAAGATGGTAGAGACTCTGAAAAAGTGCAGAACAACAGAGATGATTAGGGGGCTGGAGGCTAAAACATGTGACAAACACTTGCTGGAATTGGGTATGTATAATTTAATGAAAAGAGGACCAGGGTGACATGATGGCAGTGTTCCAATATCTAAGGGGCTGTCAGAAAGAAGAGGGGGTCAACCTATTTTCCAAAGTACTAGAAGGCAGGACAAGAAACAATGGATGGAAACTAATCAATGAGAGAAGCAACCTAGAACTTAGGATAAGTTTCTTTCAGAAGTTGTGGGTGCTCCATCACCGAAGGCTTTTAGAAGAGACTGGACAGCCATTTGTCTGGAAAAGTATAGGGTCTCCTGCTTGATCAGGGGGTTAGACTAGAAGACCGCCAAGGTCCCTTCCAAATCTGTTCTGTTATGCAAGCCTACACATTAAAAGGCAGGAGCAGAGTTTTTATGTGTATAACTATGGCCATTTCCTTGACTTTTTGACTCACCTGGAAGACATCCCTACAGGTTTAATATTCATGCTGATCTTCACATTTGCCAACATCTAAGCAATAACTGAATCATACATTGTCAAAAAGATAAAGTACCATCCCTTACTTAAAATATGGAAGGACAACTGGGATCAGTAAGGATGTTGTTGTTGTTGCCCTGGGGCAATCGTTTTCCTGTTTTTTAGGATTTCAGAACTACAATGTAGATGCCATAATTAAGAAGTGGTAAATTTGGGGCTTTATTATTATATACATTAACTAAGCATTGCACATCTGCTCTTCAGTATAGGCCTTGTTAATTGGGTGACCGACTTTTTTTATTTGAAATCAAGGGCCACTTGGCTATATTTGAAGGTGAAGAGGCCACAACACTTCAGGGAGAGTTTCAATTTCATGTCACAGCAACAAACTTATCCAGCTTCAGCTTCCATGAGGGTTTTTAATAACACGCCACAGCTGATGTCAATATGACATGAAATGGTAATTGGTTCCAAATCAGTTCATTTTGATTTCTTTCTCATTTTTCCACAGTATTTTGGCTTGGCTTGACCTGACAGACTGCCACTACAGCAGCTCATTCTGAGTAGTGCACATTGATTTGAAAACCTGAACCTTTTCTGCCGTCCCCAAAAAGCTGACATTTTCAAGGAAGGGAGCAGGAAATTCTCATTCTAACTGGAATAAAAAGTTCCCGTTTCATAAAATGTCTTCTGGTTCAAGATCAACTGATTTTTTTTTAAAGGATAAAAGTATAATACTACAATCTGCACTTAGGATCAAACCTCATTTCAATACTAGTCAAAGGCATTTTGGAGAAAAGCATGAAAAATGCCACTTTTTTCCATTCCCCTCCTGCCCTTTTTACATACCCGTATTTGTGAATTTGTGAATACAGAGAAAAACTAGATTGGCAAATTCAGCTTTTGCAGTGAAAGTCTAGCTTCTGGTTTCAGTAGCTGTCTTTTTTGCTAAAGAAAATATAGAATTAATTCATAGTATGATATTCCTAAAGGAGGCCAGATATCTAGTAATTGTCTTTCCTAACCCAACTCAAGATTACCCTTATTTAATGACCTGTTTGATCCTTTCATTTCAGATGTTTCTGGGCACAGTTTCTCACTGTCTTTGTCAGCTACCATGCTATTTCTTTGAGTATGATTTTTACCAAGGGTCCTAACTTTATCAGCTGATGATGTCAGTCTTTTAAAATATCCAAGAGCTGAATTCTGCAAAGCAATTTGATCTGTAAAATAGCCTGCACATAATTTCATCAGTAGGAAAGATTCCTTAGAAGGATCCAAATCGACTTTGCCCAAGTAACACCTCCCAGTATTTTTCATTGAAACATAGTACAGGTAGACCTTGATGTTACGACCACAATTAAGCCCAACATTTCTGTTGCTAAGTGAGACATTTGTTAAGTGAGTTTTGCCTCATTTTACAACTGTTCTTGTCGCAGTTGTTAAATGAATCATGCAGTTGTTAATGTGGCTTCCACATTGACTTTGCTAGTCAGCAGGTTGTAAAAGCCAATCTCATGACCCCAGGATGTTGCAACCAGTCATAAACAGGAGTCACCAAATGTCTGGATTTTGATCACATGACCATTTTGTTCACATGACTGTGGGGTTGCTGCAATGGTCATAAGTATGAAAAATGGTCATAAGTCACTTTTTTCAGTGCATTCATAACTTCAAATGGTCACTAAATGAACCATTGTAAGTCAAGGACTATCTGCGTTAGTAACGTATGAGCTTGGGGTAGAAGTATGGTGAAAAGGAAGAAACACACATATATTTCCATCCAGCTTTTTTTCTCTGCTAAAATCATGTTGAAAGTCTAGTCCAAGGGTGTCAAACTTGATCCCATTGTGGGCCGTGTCAAGATTTTGTTTGCCCTTGGGGGGGCAGGTGGGTGTGGCCTGGTCATCATGGCTGACTGGGTAGGCATGGCCAGGGTGGCACGGGCCGGTCCCTCACTGTCTCCAGGATGGCCCAGTGGGACACCTCTGGACCTATCATGAGCCAGTTCTGGTCCGTGGGCCATATTTTTCACACATCTGGTCTAGTCAATGGAGGATAGTTAGGATTATTAGAAATGGAAAGACAAGGAGGCTTTTTGGCCTTGGGCTAAAGTTCATCAAGGCCCTCATATTTAGATCCTGCATGTGCTTAGTTCTTTTCAACACAACAAAATTAAATTATATCTTACTTTTTATATATGTGTTTGTGAGAAATCTGAAAACAAGAAAACCTAGAAATTAAGCATTATTTTAGCAAGCAACTATAGTTTGCGTGTATATGTTTTTACAATTGCAATAGGAATGGCAATAGCACTTAGACTTATATACCACCCCTTAATGCTTTACTTAATGCTCTATGGGTGGTTTACAATGGAGGTATTATTTGCATATTGCCCCAACAATCTGGGTCTGGATCTCCAGCTGACAAGGCCAACATCTATTACTGCTATTGCTATAGCTCTTGCTATCTTAACTGCCTGTTAGGACCCAGCCAACCATAGATTGCTGCTAAAGACAAAGCAACAAATAGTATTATCTACCCATTTAAGAGAAGGTATGTGTTACCCAAAACGTCTGCTTCACCTACTACAATATTAGTAGGTGAGGCAGAAAATCCCAGCAGGATCTCTCCCCATTCTGATAAGAAGGGGTTGTTATTGTCAAGAAATGGGTTTGCAACATGGGGTTGAATAAACAATTTACTGAACTTCATGACCCCCCAAATCTCTAACTGAGATGCAGCCAACTCTTATCTCCAAGCTCCTACTATGTTGTTAGTCAAGTGGGAGACCATGTAAACTGAATGACTGAAGTAAAAATAAACTGTTACCTGTATGTTTCTAGATGCAATTCATCCATTTTTGCCACCACAGCAACAATATAATATATTTGAATGAGTGAAAATATACACACTGATCAGTTTGACTGCTCATCTGCAGTCAACCTATTTCACTTCTGTCCAGAATCCACTGATTTAAATGCTCTGGTTTCTTATAGGGATTGGGGAATCTCAGATTACAAGAAAAATTCATCTCTTGCTTGGACTTCTTCAATCCCTACCAGACCTTACACGTAAGTAAGTCACAGAGTGTGTTTGCTTGTTTGTTGCAGTGTTTATTATCTCACACTCCAGTTGCAAAGATTCTTGAAGCAGCTGGCAATCACGAAGATAATGAATACAACATTATTAGGGCTAATTCTGTCAGTTTGGCAGAATATTCATAAAATAAGTAGAAATCATTAACTTCAAAAACACTGCAGAATTAGAATGCCTGAGAAAAACAAATTATCTTGAGCTTCCTTGAAGAGAAAACTTCTTAATCAAACGATGATTTTTATAAAATAATGAACTGAGAAAACCCTGTCCCCTGAGGTCAAATCATCAGCTCTGAAGAGCCTTAGATAATTGTTGCGATAGGCTTTTCCTCAACTTCATCAAATTGCATGAAAACAGAAATCCAGGCCAGGAAGTTCATAACTTCAGGTTCTATCAGTGACTTAAATTAACTTTTAAAAATATGAGTTATGCTTGCTTTATTTGTTTTCTTTTTGTTTTCTTTTATTTATTTATTTGTTAAATTTCTTTGGTGAAGGGACTCCAAAGCTCCTGCCGCAAATATTTTCTGCATCAGCTCTTAAAACTGAGGAATTTGAAGAAGGCACTCTGAATATGATGAAAAAGCTTGGCAAAATAAAAGTAAGATAAGAAAGTCCTCCAGGTATCTTTATCCCAAAATGTTTAGGTCTATAAAAGGAAGTACCAGCCTTTTGACTTGTCTTTATTTAAAAAAAGAGGGCAGTTGTTCCAGTCAACCCTACTCAGATATCCAGCTTATTGGTTTTGCAACAATTGAAACTTCCCAATACAGGTAATCCTTGACTTACAACCACAATAGAGTCCAACATTTATGTTGCTAACTGAAACATTTGTGAAGTGAATTTTACCCCATTTTACAACCTTTCAAGCCAAGTTTGTTTGTTGGTTTTTTATAATTACATTTATATGCCGCCCTTCTCCGAAGACTCAGGGCGGCTTACAATTTTTGGGATACAACCCAGTGTGCACAGCAATAGCCTTCATTCCATTGTATATGCCTGCTTATTACTAAGTGACATTTTTACAAGGTCAGCTAATTGCCCCCAACAATCTTGGGTCCTCAATTTACCTACCCCGAGAGGATGGAAGGCTGAGTCAACCTTGAGCCTGGTGGGATTCGAGCCTACAGTAATTGTAGACAGCTGGATCTTAAGATTTACAGCCTGAGCCACCAAGGCTCTTTTTTGTTAAGTGAATCACTGCATTGTTACATTAGTATCCCGGTTGTTAAGTGAAACTGGCTTCTCCATTGACTTTGCTTGTAAGAGGACAGCAAAAGGAGATCACATGATCATGGGACACAGCAAAGGTCATAAATATGAACCATTTGCCAAACATATGAATTTTTGCAGCATAACAGGGATGGTGCAAAGGTTGTAACTGTGAAAATTGATCATAAGTCACTTTTTCCACTGCTGTTGTAACTTTGAACCATCACTAAATGATCTGTTGTAAGTCAAGGACTATTTATATTCTTTAAAGAGGCACTTTTAATCCTTTTTTGGACAATAGCAATAGCACTTAGACTTCTATACTGCTTCATAGTGCTTTACAGCCCTCTCTAAGTGGTTTCCAGAGCCAGCCTATTGCCCCCAACAATCTGGGTCCTCATTTTACCACCCTCAGAAGGATGGAAGGCTGAGTCAATCTTGAGCCTGGTGGGATTCGAACTGCCAAATTGCAGGCAGGCAGCAGGCAGCGGAAGTAGCCTGCAGTACTGCATTCTAACCACTGCACCACCACAGCTCATAGCTATATAAGTGATGGGCAGTTGAATTCCATTTGAATGAATGAATGAATGAATGAATGAATGAATGAATGAATTATTTATTGGCCAAGTGTGATTAGACACCCAAGGAATTTGTCTTGGTGCATGTGCTCTCAGTGTACATAAAAAGAAAAGATTCATTTGTCAGGAATCATAAGGTACAACACTTAACGTAATAGGGTGCAAATAGGCAATCAAATCATACTAGGAAACAGTCAATATAAATCAGAAGGATACAAGTAACAAAGTTACAGTCATACAGTCACAAGTGGGAGGGGATGGGTGATAGGAGTGATGAGAATATTAATAGTGATAGTAATGCAGACTTAGCAAATAGTTTGACAATGTTGAGGAAATTATTTGTTAGCAGAGTGATGGCGTTCAGGAAAAAAACTGTCCTTGTGTTTAGTTGTTCTGGTGTGCAATGCCCTATACTATCGTTTTGAGGGAAGGAGTTGAAACAATTTATGTCTGGGATGTGAGGGGTCTGTAAATATTTACTTTATTTATTTTTATTTATTTGATTTGTCAATCGCTTACAAGATAATAGGTATAAGGATAAACATAGTTGTGGATACAAGAAATGAATACATATAAGAGGAATAAAAGAAACAATAAGACAGGGATGGTAGGCACATTGGTGCGCTGATGCACGCCCCCTACAGATCTCGTAGAAAAGGGGTGAGATCAATAGTAGAAAGTCTAAGGTTAAAGTTTTTGGGGTTTGGGGAAGAAACCACAGAGTCAGGTAGAGTATTCCAGACATTGACCACTCTGTTGCTGAAGTCGTATTTCCTGCAATCAAGTTTGGTGCGGTTAACCTTGAGTTTGTATCTATTGTGTGCTTTTGTATTGTTATAGTTGAAGCTGAAGTATTCATTGACTGGTAGGACATTGCAATGTATGATTTTATGTACTATACTTAGATTGGACTGAAGACGGCGTAGTTCTAGGTTTTCTAGGTCTAGAATTTCGAGTCTGGTGGCATAAGGTGTTCTGCAATGAGTAGAGGAGTGTAGGACTCTTCTTGTGAAATATTTCTGGACTTTCTCAACTGTTTTGGTATCAGATATGTAATGTGGGTTCCAGACTGATGAGCTGTATTCGAGTATTGGTCTGGCAAATGTTTTGTATGCCCTAGTTAATAGTGTGATATTACCAGAGAAAAAGCTATGTAGGATTAGCTTAAGGACTCTTAATGCCCTTTTGGCTATGTATTTACACTGGGCTCTAGCACTTAGATCATTAGAGATGAGTATTCCAAGGTCCTTGACAGAATTTGGATCATCAGCAAGGTCTTGACTATTCAGCTTGTATTTTATTTTCTGATTTTTTTTTGCCAATATGTAAGACAGAGCATTTATTTGTTGAGATCTGAAGTTGCCATTTGTTTGACCATTCTGATACATATTCGAGGTCTTTTTGAAGGGTAGCAGTATTGTCTGTGGTGTTGAATAGCTTTACATCATCAGCGAAGAGAACACTCTTAATATGATCACAGAGGTCATTTATGTAGAGTATGAAGAGAGTTGGTCCTAGAACACTGCCTTGGGGGACACCACTGTTGACAGGTACAGAATTTGATAAGACACTCCCATTTTTGACCATTTGTTGTCTGTTTGACAGGAATGCTTCTATCCAGTTATGCAGTTGTCCAGAGATACCATAAGATTTTAGTTTTAGTAGTAATTTGTCGTGTACCACTGAATTGAAGGTTTTACAGAAGTCTATGTAGATTGCATCTATTGCTTTGCCCTGATCGAGTTGTGTAGTCCATATGTTTTTGCAGTGTAAGAGTTGCAGATTAAGGATTTGGAGCAGAAGGTCTAGGACAGAAGAAGATGAGGATGAAGCCACACAGGGCTGTCCATTTGAATCAGAGTCAAAATGGCAGAACTGATTGGCTGATGATAGACCAGTCTCCTTATTTAGCCACCCAGCTCTGGACAGCTTACAACAATCAAGGAGCACCAGATAAAAAAAACAAGGCTACAATCTTTATTTTTTTTAACTTGGAACACCCTTGGAGCCACATACAACCATCATAGGACCAGATTGCCCATCTCTACTGTAAAAGAAGCCTCTTATATAATATATTAGAGCATTCCCCACACTGTAACTATATATTACTGAACGCATGAAATAAATTACCAAGCATACGTAAACTTCAACCCAGGCTATCCCTGCTATATAAATGAATACAAATGCAGAGGGCCTTAATATGTCCATCAGGCTGCACATTAGTTTCTGATTGAAGGAATATGACAATTTACTCCATTAAAGGGGGAAAAAAAACCCTGACACACTCAAATTTATCTCGCTCAGTATAGGGATCCCTGCATTATTTGTGCATTATTTGATTTCCTCTTGTATTTATTGTAATCTCGCCATATGTATCATTCTGTTTAACGTAAGTAGATGTTATTTACAGCACTTCTCCTGGCAGTTCATTTTGGTGTAAAATAAGCCAAGTGCTATGTAAAAATTATCCGTTCAAGAATGCAAACATGTTTTCAAGTGATTTATTCTTGGTTTTATTTTGTTTTTATATACTGGCATTGGTGGCCGACATGCTTGCATGTTTCTGTGCACTGAAGCTGAACTGCTAGAAGTCTTTGGAGGTTTCTGGCTGTTCCTACATGCCCTTCCCCTCTGATCTAACTTCAGACATAACAACAAATGAAAAAAGGCTTGTCCGTAATTGTACTTATTTTCCTCTTCTTTTTCTTGGCACAATCCTGATTTATCATTATTTTCTCCCCCTCTTGTTTTCCCAGCAAACGTCGGTCAAGACTCCCTAATGATAACAAAGGCTTGCTGCCAATTGCAACAGTACCTGTTGTAATCACTGGAATTCAGGCTTTTCAATTTTCACTGTTTGTCTTGGATCAGGTAGCTGTGAGCTAATGGAACAGAAGGTCACCAGATGAAGGGCTGATAGGAGAGAGGGACTATTCTACTTAACATGCATGGAGGATTATGCTTTTCAGGCGTCCTAGAGCTAATCTTTCAAGTTGTCCTTTTTTGACTTTCTCGGTTTAATCAGCTTAATCTTGCCTTCCTTTTTTTTTCTGATTACAAAGATTTCCTGTAGAAATCTTACCTTTACAATAAAGGCCGTATGGCAATTTATTTTCATATTGATCCTAAATTCACTTTCCCTTTATGGATAGGGTAGTGAAATGGGAGGAAAGAGGAAATAATGAGAAAAGATATGAGCCCTTCCATACCAGGGCTCCTTTGACACAAGGCAGGGAATTTTAAAGCCTAATCACAACATGGGGCAGTGTCTGTATATATGTTACACAGACTAAGAGAGAGTAGAGTAAACCTTTCCAGTAACAGTGTGCCATAACCAGGAGGGGTGGGCTGCTGTGGGTTCTCAGGGGTTTGGGAGATCCTCTAGCTAAGATTCTGCACAGTTCGGAAAACCCCCAAATCCCACTCCTGGCTGGCCTTGCCTCTCCCACCCTGCCCCTCCCAGGAGTCCCCATGAAGCACGTTTTGGATGTGGGTAAGTGCAGGGCAGATGCGGAGGCTCAGGGAGGCAAAAAATGGGCCTCCCAGAAGTTTGGGAACGATGGAAAAAGGCCTGTTTCTGGCTTCCAGAAAGCCTCCAGAGCTCGGGGAGGCCATTTTCATCCTCCCAAAGGCTCAAGGAAAGCCTCTGGAGCCCAGGGAGGGGAAAAAATGCTCCCCCCACATCATGGTGCAGGAAGCTGACTAGGCAATGCCCACAATGGCCATGCCCACCCAGCAACCAGGCAGAGAACCCCTTGCTAAAAATTTTGAAGCCTACCCCTGGCTATAACTGCTTGTCCCTGGTGGTTTCTTCCCATCCCTCTAGGTTTGCCAGAATGGGCATGCTTCAAGTCCCTTTTGTAAAGCAGTGTCCCCTGATGAATCAAGTGTGCCTTTTCTGACCTAGTACTTGCCTCATGGAACAGCCTCTCCATCCCCTATTTGAGGGACATCAATCCTGTTGCAAATATCAAACTCTCCCTTCCCTCAACTTGGGATCTTCTTTATTCAATGTGTGTATTTTGTTGCATCATTTGTTCCCTGCTCAGACCTCCATTAGTGGATGGGCAGCTGTATAAATGTGCAAACTAAATAAAGACATTTAAAGTCCCCTCATACCTTCATACTAGCATCTATACCTCAATGTGTTTGTTAACAGTTGCTGCATGTCTAATGTCAATGTGATTTTTTTTTAGGTCTGGCATTAATGGATTGAAAAGCAGTATTACCACTTGCATTGTCAACAAGGTCACTCACAATATGTTGCTCTGTCCCCAGAGCAATTAAATGGAGGTTGTTTTAAAATCTAGCTGTAGATGGGAGGGAGGATTTTTCAGGGTGAGTCATGGCCCTAAAGAGGGAACCAACAGCAAAAAGGTGAAGTCTCTCATTAGCAGCAAAAAGGTGAAGCCTCTAAGTTCTGCTCAACTCTTGATGACTACCAGACATATCCCCATAGTTTTCTTGACAGCAGAACAGATACAGTTTGCCCCTGGTTGTTTTTCCAATTATCTTCATGGTGGTCTATCATCCATTCTAACCAGGTTTGGCCTGGCTTAACTTTTTCAAGGTCAGCATAAACAGGCTAGGTGCAGCTGTTATCCATTACCAGTTACCTCTAGAAGCTATTTTAAGAATGAGAAGATTGTGATCAGATGATCGGTGCTCTTGTTGACCAGTTGCTAATTGTTTCTGGGCAGATTTAGGATTCCTTTCTTATTTTAGCTTTTTATATGGTATTTAAACCCTTAAGAGCTGCCTAGATTTGGAGGTAACTCTTGAAGGAGAGAATTCTTGCAAATACTGAGCTGTGATTTAATGGCTCTTAAAGAAAAGGATTCTTAAGTAGGAGTCATAGTAGCTCAAGCTGGCAGGTATCTTAGACAACCCTGTGTGTACATCCTAAGTGTGTGGGTGGGTGTCAGAGACAGTTGGGTGGGCAGAAAGAGAGGATGGAACATGTTATTAAGAAAAAAACAACTACCTCTGACTCCTGTTCTATAATATATTTATGACTGTAAAAGTAGCATGTTTTAAATGCTGTCCTAAGCTTTTAATTCATTAGTTACTTTTCGTATTTGTAGTTCTGTCATAACATTTTAATTTGCAATTTCATTTGAGCAATGGGATTTTGGTTGTTGTTGTTTTTTTTGGTTGAACTGATATATGCAACATATGGAAAACTACATCACCTGGAGCTCCTATTTTTACACAACTACTGCGAGTACAGGAGGTTTTGTCCTCCTTTGGAGCTGAATACATTATTTTTAGCTAAGGTAACTGTATTTTTTTTTAAGTGACAATATGTTGCTGGCGTGCTGCTATGTCTTGCAGGCTGTTATTTGAAATATATCATAAGAATAGAACAATATGTGATATTTTGCTACTGCATTCTGGGAGATTGTACCCCAAAAATGGCTAGCTTTATGAATGTGGGCAGACATTTTTCAGAACAATGCCTCCAGTAATGATGTCAATTGCTCAGGGACATTTGAAACAACCATTTGCGTGTGCTCTAAAAAAAATAATGATTAAGGTTTTCCTTACTTTTTATAAGATTAGTCAAATAATATTTATATATTATATATCTTTATATAAGATTAGTCAAATAATATTTATATAAGATTAGTCAAATAATGTTACAGCTTGTTGCCTGGCTAAAGAGAACAGGCCAGCCATGTGTTCAGTCCATGTTTCCCTTTTTGGAAGAAGGAATTTCACCCAAAAATGGAGGGTTCAAGTGAGAGAACCAAGCAACTGCCTCATTTGCTCATTCTTTACGTCACCCCATTGCTGCCATGATTAGTGGGAAAGCATCCGTAGACATTTCCTCCTTTGGTCAAAATGATGAAAGCTCCCCTAGCCCAGGCTTGGCTTTTCATGTATATGTGTGACCATAAAGCAGTTTAAAAGATATGAGGATTGTCTATGGAGATTCTCCATCATCCAGGTCATGGTTGTCCCAAAGGTGCTTTTTCAAGAGGCAACTGGACTTTCTGGTCTTTCTTTGAAGACGTTTCATTTCTCATCCCAGAAGCTTCTTCAGTTCTGAGAGCAAAACGTCTTCAAGAAAAGCCAGAAAGTCAAAATATAATAAAGAGGTGTAATATATTTAATAATCCATGTCACCACTGCCGCGAGACTAGCCTTTGCCCAGAGATAGAAAGGAAATAATATGCCAGAAGAGATGGAAATAATTAGAAAATATTTGGTCATGCGCTGAAATGGATAGAATAACTCAAGAATGAAAAGATAAGACTGAATCTGATTATTATAGAATTTGGGGAGAAGTTTTACCACTGGCTTAAAAAAAAAAGAATGGAGTAACTTTAGCTAAGATGATTAATATTTATGTACATATGTAAATTTGTATTTTTCGTTAAGTATGCATCACGTTCATTGTTTTTAATGTTTTTTTTCTGTTCGTTTTTCATTAATAAAACTTATGTAAAAAAAAGAAAAAGAAAAGAAAAGCCAGAAAGTCCAACGGTCTCTTGAAAAAAGCACCTTTGGGATATGGGGATTGGATCACAATGCTACTTTCATCCACCTGCCCTCTCCCCTCCTCCAGTGATCCACTGCATCAGGATTGGTTGACCATCCAATTGAAAAGGCATGCATTAAAAAAATCACCTGTATAATAATTTTAGGGCAGGGGATCCTGATTAGAAGACATCTCTTCAAGAAGCTCTGTATTGTATGAAAACTATGCAATAAGGGTAGTGTGAATGGATAAGGAAGTTACATTTCCCTGGTACATCATTCCTAAAATGAGTCAATCTTCTTTGGACCATCACTGAAAGAGGTCTATCTGTTTTGAACAGCAGTGTCCAAAGTTCAGTCTAGATGAGAGGCTTCCATTTAAAAACAATATAATGGTGATGATAGGAGATCTGAATGCCCCTTAATGCAAAGAGAGGGCAGTGTCATATTATTTATTTATTATTTATTATTTGGACTTGTATGCTGCCCCATCTCCGAAGACTCGGGGCGGCTCACAACTAAAACAACAACAACAATAAATAATTTAAAAAGAATTAAACAGATCACAAGCCCAATAATTTATTTATTTATTTATTTATTTATTTATTTATTTATTTATTCGACTTATATGCGCCCTCTCCAAAAGACTGCTCACAGCTAAAAATACAACAAAAATACAACAATAAATAAATTAATTAAAAGTATATTAAACAAGTTAAGCCGAATTGAAAATTAAAACCCATAGTTAAAATAGCTAACTAAGGTTTAAAATTTAAAATAAGTTAAGAACCACCACCACCCCCCTCCCGGGAAAAAGTCACAGCCCGGATTGGTCAAACAGCCAGGTCTTCAGGTCGTGGCAGAAGGTGCGAAGGTCAGGGGCGAGACGGAGCCCCAGGGGTAGCTGGTTCCAAAGGTCAGGGACCGCCACAGAATAGGCTTGTCACCGGGGGACCACCAGCCAGCATTGGCTTGCCAACGGGACCCCAAGAAGCCCTTGCCTGTGAGCTCGCACAGAGCAGTTGGCACTCGATATCAGCAGGAGTCGCTCCCTTAAATATTGTGGACCCATGTCGTGTAGGACTTTGAATGTTAAAACCAAAACCTTGAATCTCACCCGGAGTGCAACCGGCAACCAATGCAGGTCGCGCAGGAGGGGAGTAACATGGGAGAATCGGGAAACTCCCATCACCACCCGCGTGGCCGCATTCTGCACCAGCTGCAATCTCCGGATGTTATGCAAGGGCAATCCTAAATAGAGAGCATTGCAGTAGTCGAGTCTGGAGGTAACAAGGGCATGAGTGACTGTGCGCAGGGCATCTCGGTCCAGAAATGGGTGAAGCTGATGAACAAGGCGGACCTGGGCGAAGGCCCCCCTGGTGACGGCCCCCACCTGCTCCTCTAACCGGAGCCGTGCATCCAGGAGGACCCCCAGATTCTGTGCCCTATCCACAGGGGGCAACACCTCTCCCCCTATGGCCAACGATGGACATTCTTGACTGGGCCGAGATGCCGGTATGCACTCAGTCTTGGCCGGGTTGAGTCGAAGCATGTTTCCGTTCATCCACATCTGTACTGCATCCAGACAACGGGTCATCATGGAGAGGGCATCACTGATCTGGTTTGGGGTGGAGATGTACAGTTGGGTATCATCAGCGTACTGATGGTACCTCACCCCCAAACCACGGATGATCTCACCCAGTGGCTTCATGTAGATATTAAATAAAAGAGGGGAGAGGACTGACCCCTGAGGGACCCCACAAGTGAGCGCCCTTGGGACCGACCTCTGCCCCCCTACCAACACCGACATGCACCACCCGAGAGGTAGGAGGTGAACCACCAGAGAACAGTGCCCCCCACTCCCAACCCCCTGAGGCATCGCAAATGATACCATGGTCGATGGTATCGAAAGCTGCTGAGAGATCTAATAGGACTAGGACAGAGGAAAACCCCTGTCCCGAGCCCTCCAGAAATCATCCATCAGTGCGACCAATGCCGTCTCCATGCTGAAACCGGGCTGGAAGCCCGATTGGTACGGATCCAGGTAGTCCGCTTCATCCAGGAAAAGTGGAAACTGCTGAGCCACCACACTCTCAACAACCTTCGCTAAAAAGCAAAGATTGGAGACTGGACGAAAGTTGTCTAACACGGTCGGGTCCAGGGCAGGCTTCTTCAGGAGGGGCCTCACCACCGCCTCCTTCAAGATGGAGGGAAAAACACCCTCCCTTAAAGAAGCATTGACCATTGCCCGGAGCCAACGCAGGTGGCCTCCCTGGAGGCATAAGCCAACCAGGAAGGACACGGGTCCAACAAACATGTGGTGAAACTCAGACGCTGCATAATCCTGTCCACTTCATCCTCGGAAACAGGATCGAACTCAACCCAGGTCACATCAGCCAGACTGCTTGCACCCCGTTCCTCAGACCACTGCAAATCGGAACACAATCTGCTCCGAATCTGGGCAATTTTATCTGACAGATATTGACCAAATTCCTCAGCCCTTCTCCGCAATGGGTCCACCACCTCCCCCGGGCATAGGAGAGAGCGGGTGACCCAAAACAGGGCGGCTGGGCGGTTATCTGCGGATGCTATGAGGGTGGAGAGAAAAGACCTCCTCGCCACCCTCACAGCTACCAGATAAGTCCTAATATAGGCTCTTAGCTGGGCTCGGCCGGATTGAGAGCGGGTGGACCTCCACCTGCTCTCTAAACCCCTCCTATGGCACTTCATCTCCCGGAGCTCCTCAGTATACCAGAGAGCCATCCAGGATCCACGACGTGTGAGGGGACGCATGGGGACAACCCTGTTGAGGGCATCTTCAGTGGCCTATTGCCAAGCAGCCGCTAGATCCTCGGCAGAGCTGTGGGCAAGGGAAGAGGGAAAAAAACCCAGTTCCGCCTGGAACCTCTCAGGGTCCATCAGGCGTCTGGGGCGGAACCATCTAAGTGGCTCCTCATCCCAGCAGTGTGGGGTGGCCCGTTGGAAGGCCAGCCACAGGAGATAGTGATCAGACCATGGAACGGGCAGTGTCGCAAGACTAACCTGCCCTCTGTCACTACGCCACTCTTCTGAGACAAAAACTAGGTCGAGAGTGTTTCTCCCCTCATGAGTCGGGCCTTGAATCAACGGGGTCAGGCCCATGGCCTCCATAGAGGCCATGAATACCTGGGCCAAACCCGACGCCAGCCTCCAGGGAGGGCAGATTGAAGTCACCCAGGACTATAAGCCCTGGGAACTCCACCGCCACCCCCGAGAGGACATAGAGAAACCCCGGCAGGGCTGCTGCCACACAGCTGGGGGAAAGGTATGTCAGCAGCAAGCCCACCAGACCACTAGACCCCTACCTCAGGAGGAGGGTCTCACTCCCGCCTATCTCTGGGACAGTGACCTCCCTTGGAATCAGGGTCTCCCGAATAACCACAGCCACCCCACTACCCCTCCCCTGGGCCCGTGGCTGGTGCAAAACCCGAAAACCTGGGGGGCATAGATCAACCAGAGGGACTCCTCCCTCCGGCCCCAACCAGGTCTCGGTGATACAGGCCAGGTCTGCAGCCTCCTCCTCAATGACCTCACGGAGGAGGGAAGGCTTATTAGCCACGGACCTGGCATTAAAATACACCAGTCTGAGCCCAGGGGACCCGGTTCATTCTTTTAGCCTCATTTTATCAGTTGCTCTGAGATTTCAGTCAGCCACCAAACCTCAACCCCCCACCTACCTCCCATAACTTCTAGAAACACAAACTTTTGCTCCTTGTCATCTTTTTAAACCACTGTTTCAACAATGAACAGCTTGTGAGAACGGCCTTCTTGATTTTAACTTCCAGACTTCGGGAACTGAGAAATAAGTCAATGCCTGTCTATTTTACTATGTTAGGGCTAACCAGACCTCAGATAATACAGCAAAGCTTTTAAAGAGAAATTGGATATGGTGATTTGTAAATTATTAGCTGAAATTGGTCTCCACCACCACTCCCAACACTGCAAAAAAAAAAACTAGATTACAAATTGCTTGGACTGTAAAATTGCTTGAAAATGAGACAGGCTGAACTTGATTCATACTTCAAATTAAGGAGAAAATTACTTAGAATGTCCATTGCAAGACATGGAGTTGAGAATTGTTATTTCATGTGGTCATGTTTATCTGACTTGAAAATCTATACATATAAAATCCTTCAGTGGTATCTGTTGCCTACACAATTTAGCAAAGCAAGGTACAAATTATATGGGCAATGTTAGCAAACACCCCTTGCTGTTCTAATTATATATTGGGTGAGGTATTAGCTAGTACATTTCAGTATTGCAATCAGGTTAAGTCCTAAGAAAACTCTATGCAAGGGTATGTAATAGTCACAATTATTCCTCCCTTTCCAGACATCAAAACAATAGTTGCATTTATTTTTCTTGCAATGATATTATTTTTTTCTATAAAGTGGTCTACAAAAGTTCTCAAAAAAATTTTTTTTTTAAATATGACAGCTAAGTAGTTATATAAATTAACCTGGTTTATGACCATACAATGAGACAACAGATACCAATTTATGACATTCTTACTATCCTAAAATGCTTTGAGGGCATTGATCACATGAAGGATCCACAAACCAGAGAACCACATTTAGGATCCACATATCTATTAAGAACTGTGGTGGCACAGTGGTTAGAATGCAGTACTGCAGGCTACTTCTGCTGACTGTGGCTGACTGCAATTTGGCAGTTCAAATCTCACCAGGCTCAAGGTTGACTCAACCTTCCATCCTTCCGAGATCAGTAAAATGAGGACCCAGATTGTTGAGGGCAATAGGCTGACTCTGTAAATCACTTAGAGAGGGCTGTAAAGCACTGTTAAGTGGTATATAAATCTAAGTGCTATTGATATTACTATCTCTGCCTCTCTGCTACTATGCAAAGGTCCAGGAGAAAGGATATACAGTATTCTTTCTGGCACAGAGACCGGTTTGTGGAAGACAATTTTTCCATGGACCGGGGGAGGGGATGATTTTGCATACAATGTAGATCCTGTGCATGCACAGAAGAAGCTTCGCTTGCTCACCTGCCATTTGTGCAGCCCAGTTCCTAATAAGCCACGAACCGTTCCAGGATTGGGGTTGTCTTAGTACTTAAATGATCATAGAGATGACTCCAACAATCCTTCCTTCAGGATGCTTTCAAATAGTTTCCAGTCTCCATTTAATCTTTTTCAAATGACATTTCAAACTAGATACTTGATAATATCTTCTACTTCTAACATGCCTATAAAAGTAGCATTATTACAAGCTGCCATTCAGTTGTCCACCTTCGAATCTTTCCTTAAATTAAAAATACCTCATTAAATAGCTTCTCATATGGTAAGAATTTGAGTGTAACATTGTGATTTGACCTTTTATTTTTATAGTAAATGTTTTATTAAATTAAGCATAATGAATACCGGTATATATTTGCCCTTTAATAATATTTGCAGGCAAATTCACACTTTTTCTCCCCTTCAGCAGAACTGGTTCTTGGTGAATGTTTGCTTACAAGGATCTAACCAATCAAAATACCTATGATAAAAGTAGCACATAGTTTCAGCCTAAAACATTCCTATTTCACACATGGAAAAAACAGTATCTGTGTTAACAATGGGATGATGAAAATATGTATAATTATTCAAAATTTATTGTATTTAGGGCATTTCAAACTGACAATCCAGATTTTTTTTTTTGGCCATTTCATTTCAAAATTGGCTATTTGTTTTCAACCAGAGTCACATTTTGTGAAATGGGGAGGTGTATAAATTTGCTAGATAAATAAAAATAAAATGTATTTTAAGAGAAAAGCTAAACTACTTTGGAATAAATAGATGCAGAGCAGATGTTATTTTGGCTTTCATAAAAGCTCTGAGTTGCTTTTGAATCCTGAGACACTCAGAAAATCATATTTATGTATATAGTGATATAATGTCTTTCTATGTATTTGTATTTGTGCATGTAAGTACTCACACAGGAAAATATATCTATACAGCATGGCTCTTCTTTTTCTCTATATTTTAAAGGACAGTTTAATGTACATACAGGAAGAATTGATACCATTGTCCTCCAGCAGCTCATTGTATTCAAGTGATGTACTGTGGAATACTCCTACAAAGAAAGCAAAATAATTGAAACAGATATTTTTTTTAAAAAAGTCTCACAACATGCCTTTCCACAAAAACCTATTTCAAACTGAAAATAGCAGGAAAATCCTGTATATGGATATTGTGAATACAATTTCTTGAAAAACATCAAAGATCCTTTTCCAGAATGATCCAACTAAATTCCTGCTCTCTGAGAACTATTCTTATTACATTTTAAAGTGAATTGTTTTTCCTTTCCTTTTAAAAATAAAATAAAATTCTCTTACAGGTAAGTCCTCATTTAATCACCACTTGTTCAGCAACCATTCAATGGCAATGCTGAACAAGTGGTACTTACAACTATTACTCACAGTTATATTCATAGTTCGGCATAGGTGATGAATAAGTGATATTACAACTAGTACGCATAATTTGGATATCCAGCGACCAACCAACAAGTAAATTCTATGGGGAAGCCAGCAGGAAGTAGAAAGATACAGTCATGTGACATCCTTGCTTAATGACCTATGCAGTCTTTCCTTAAAGATTGCAACTGGAACTGCTAGAACCACTAGAACTTAATGAGCATGTTCACATGATATAATACATACTGACCAGTGGTGGGATTCAAAAATTGTTACTACTGGTTCTATGGGTGTGGCTTATTTAGTGGGTGTGGCTTAGGGTCACATGACTGGGTAGGTGTGGCTTGGTGGTCATGTGACTGGGTGGGTGTGGCCAACTCAATGTCACTCACATCAAGGGATGCCTCACCTGGCCCCTCCCCTCCCAGCCATTCCTTGTCACACCCAGCCTCAACATATCTATAGTTCTGTAAAAATGTTGTTCACCTTTTGTTAACTTTATTATCTACGTACTATAGATGTACTTTCATGGACCACTGAAAGAAGGAAATGGCTCACATGCTTTGTCCAAGAGGGTGATAGACAACAGGCTTTTAGGGAGCTCCCAGAAAGAGGTGGTGGGGAATGTATTTTCCAGAGCACCAGAAGGCAAACAATGTATTTTCCAAAGCAGGATGGAAACTGAACAGAGAGAGAAGCAACCTAAAAGTAAAGAGAAACTTCCTGACAGTGAGAACAATTAACCAGTGGAATTGCTTGCCACCAGAAGTTCTGGATGCTCCAACACTGGAAGTTTTTAACAAAAGACTGGACAGCCATTTCTCTGAAATGGTATAGAGTTCCCCCCAAGGTCCCTTCTAAGTGCTATTCTGTTATTCTGACACCTTTCCCAGGACCTCTACTCAGAATTTGGCACCCTCAATTTTCCTGCCTGAACAGGTGGTTGGACTAGAAGGCCTCCAAGGTCCCTTTCAACTCTGTTAAACATACATGTATTTATGCTCTGGACTATAGAAATCCTAATGGAAAACAATAATCTCTTGACCTTTCCTTCCTTTTCTTTCTCTTCTCCTTTCTTCTTTCCTTCCTTTCCTTCCTTGACTCACACACACACATACACACACACCTTTTCTGGGAAGAACTTATTGGGCAAACTCCAGAGCAGCGAGTGGTGGGACAATGAAGAAAGCAGCAGCCCCGGAACATCCATCCACCCTCCCTTTCAAAGCACATGGGCAGCGGGGGTGGCGGACACACCCCGAAAGGCAGGGAGAAAGCGAACGGAAAGGCTTTCCATTTGCATTCTCTGCTGCGCTGGGGATGGGGTTGAGAGGGGGGATGGCAGTGGCGGGCATCCCCAAAAGGGAGGCCCGGAATCCTGGGGCTGCTTCCCATAGCCACGCTTCAGCCGCCGCTGTCTCCCACCCCCGTCCTCTGGACTGGCCCAAAAAAGATGCCCCACCTTGGCCTCCTCCCACCCAGAAAGTCCCAGGCAGTGGGGGGGAGGCCCAGAAAGGCCCCGGGCAGTGGGGGGAAGGCCCAGAAAGGCCCCGGGGGTGGGTGAGGGCCTAGCACGATGCAGGCTTACCTGTGAGCAGGGCAGGCAGATTAGGGCTGCTCAGTTGGGGTGCAGGCACCATGTGGGGAAGTCAGGTTAGGCAATCCATGAAGGGCCCAGCGTGCCACATAGGAAGGGAGGAGTGACTGGGCAGGGCAAGTGGCGGTCTAGTGAGCTGTGCAAGGGAGCAAGCATCAGGTGGGTGGGGCAACTGAGTGACCGGGGAACTGGTTCGGGGGCATGGCCAGCCAGAAGTCGCTACCAGTTCCACGACCCATACCAAATTCTTGCTACCGGGTCGCCAGAACTGCTGCGAACCACCTGAATACCACCTCTGATACTTAGCAATGGAGTTTCTGGTCCCAGTTCTGGATGCTAAGAGAGGACTACCTGTACTCATACTGAGTCTTAATGAAAGCAATTTCTCATTCAGCTTTGTAAAAAAATGTTAAATAAAGATTAATAAGGGGGCATGAGATCTTATAAAGAGCACTCTTCCTTTTCTCTGCTTTTTTATTTTAATTGTGTGGTCCATGGATGTTACACTGCATCTCTGAAATATTTGTAACAAAACAGGGAAAGAAATATGTAGAACCACTAAAGCTAACTTGCCCAGGTTAGTTCTCTCTAGATGCATAACAGTTAAGAAATAATCTTGTTGTTGGAAAATATTGGTTCAGTTTTCTACATCCATAAATGTTGAGTGACCAAACATGCTTAGTTTAGTTAGCTGCATAAAAATTATTTTGTGAACATAAAAATGCCACATACATTCCTCTGAACTCATCAGGAGAAAGACAACTAGAAAAAATCTGGACTACTGAAATATTGAAAATGACTTTACGTTTTTGATAATACCGAGAAAATATAGGCTTGCTGCACTTTTCTAGCTTAATTACTCAACAGTAGTGGGATGAAAGCATTATACAGCAGTCCACTAGTAGTTCTGTTTTGGATGTTATCACCAGCTGGATCAAGGACATGATATATCTGTCATTTATGTTGGGGATTGCAAATTCAATGGCACTTACTCTTTAGCACCTCATGTCTCTTGACACAAGGGAGTAGGAGGGCAAGATAAGAAATCAAGGATGGTCTCTATGTGTTCTCCTTTGTCTTTCCCTCTGTCTGCTCTTTTGAGGGGCCTTTGGTGAGAACAGTTGACTCTCCTTTTTCCCTTTCTCTTGTTCCCATCTGTATTTGTTTTCTTTGCCATCTTTGTTTCTTTGTTTTAAGCTTGTTGTATTGTGTCTTGCTTTTAAAGCTTTTTAACAAATTGTAAATTGCCTAGAGTCACTGGGACATGGGACTACTACTATTATTATTATGAAAGCTACCACAAATTGCTAATCTGAGGTGACTTCTTTCTGCCAGTCTTCTCAGGCATGTGTGTTCAGAACTTGGGTTTTTAGATTTTTTTCTTGGAAGGATATAGCTAGCTATATGCTTTGCTTTGCTTAGCTTGATAATATATTCCCTGTAAATAAGTCTCCTTTCTGTTGTAGCTACAAAACCTGCTTCATTAAATATTGTTCAGATGCCTGTTCTCATGAACACAGTCCTTCCACACCTACGCTCATACTTTGCTTCAACTTTGCAACAATTGAAAGCCCACCAGAAGGGGAATGGGATTTCAAGGTGCAAGAGTCAAGACAGCATAACCTGAATGCACAAGATATGAATGTTCATGCCATCTAGAACATGTGAGGCCCACTACAGCTTAAAAGCAGCTTGTAATACAGTAACAAATTTCAGTGGAATCAATTTTTACAACTTACCCATTCCTAAACAGCAACAAAAGGTTGCTAATAGAAGCTGCCGTTTCCATTTCAATTCAGGGCAACACATCAAACAGAAGGCTCTTCCAGACTAAGGGGCAGTCCCAAAACACACATGATTTTGTGTCAGCCTCTCTTTGACATCACCCTCTATCACAACCAAAGACTTTCAACTGCAATGAATTTCAATATATCCTTGTGACAGCACTACATCTCTGGATGGGGAATTGTCATTTCAAGGGATCATTACTGCTAACGTGTCAATGTATCCCCATCGTATGCTGGAAGGGGGCTGTCTGTGAACTGGAGGGGACTTTAGGCTTGCTTCCCTGCATAGCAACAATTTGGCATGAATAAGTGAAGTAGCACTGAAGAAGAACTGCTAGTATGCCAGCATTAGTTCTGATGGTAACAGAAAACTGCCGTTGGAGCAAGCACAAAAAGATGGAAAAATAAAACCAATTCAATATTTTGTGTGTGTATTATTGCGTGGAGCAGAGAGGGCCTGGATAAAGCAGTCAGGTATTGGCCAGAAAGCAACCAGTGACCAGTGGACAGTTCTACCTAATAGGTTGTTAAACAGAATGGGCAAACATTCATTGTTTGGGGTTTCTTTCCAAGCTCTATAGACTTGTAAATATGTGAGCATGCCCATGTTCACCATCTCCTGATGTCTCAATAGATCTAATAAAATCAGAACAGCCCAAATCAATCTCATGGATTTTCAAAAGGGATTCAGAAGATTCAGAGATGGAAAGGTTGAATGGCCCAGAATTTGCCCCATTTCCTCAGAAGGCATGATGGTCCATTTTTGTCTCCCATTTGCCTTTGCTACTTTAGTGTCCTAGTCCTGATCTGTAATGTAAGCCTTTGGGAAAAGATGAGCTAAAGCATGGATAGACAACTCATCCATCGATAGCTTCCTCTTTTCTGTTTGGAATGCTAGGTTGCTGTCAGACATGATTGACTGCTTCAGGCAGGCATCCACAAAAGCATGAAAGTAGCATAAATCTTTGAAAGTCTCAGTAACATTTTAGCATCTTTAACTGCAATATGAGAGGGGAGAGAGAAAGAGAGAGAGAGAGAGTTTTAGGCAAAGTATTTGGTTGCTTGGGAAACATTTCACACCCCCTCTGGTGAATACACACAGTAAGGTGTGGACATAATATGCCTCAGTGGTTTCTGCATGGAGAAAGCTAGGGGAATATTATCTCAAGTCATTCTCACTTCTTCTTATGCAAAATGTCTCCAAGGATTTTGTGTGTGTGCATGTATATGCACACTCACACACACTTTATTAGAGTAACTGAATATCACTGCTCTTTTTTCCCTGAGAAAAGCCAGAGCTTTTATCTCTCTGGCACAGAGATAGCAAGAGCTTTAAATAATGCATTCTTGGAGCAATGTACGTGTAGGGAAAAAGAGTCAGGAGTGGTTGGCCAGAGAGGAAAATGAAATGTGGAACTCAAATGACACACCTGAAATTGGTTGTGAAATGATCCAGGGCTTCCAAAACAGTGTACGTAGCTGGAGAAATAAACATCACCCAACCAGACTTATCCACCGAGAAACTGGAGGCAAATAAAATGCCACCTTCCCTTCCAATACACAGAGACATAAAAAAAGATTGCAAAGCAGGTCAAATTTTACATTCATCCCATCTTGCCAAATAGATTTTTGATAGTATCTAAAAAGCTTGCTGTGTCCAAGCTAAAGGGGGACAGGAGAAACCTGTCTCTCAACAGTAGGGAACTGTCACTTTCTTCAAATTCCTTTGAAATGGCTACTAGTCTCCAGCCTGGATCTTGAACAGATTTCCTCTTCCTTGTGATCACAACATTCTGATATTTGGGGTTATAACTTCCATCAAGCTCTAGCCATTGGCAACCTCCAAGGGCATGCTCTTCCAAAGAGAGAGAGCTGCCATTGAGATTGTTATGTATGCAGTGTTTGAAATCATTGGTTTAGTTTGAATTGTTCTTGTAAAGTGTTGGAGATGATTGGTTTAAAAAGTGCGGGAAAACCCTGCACTCTGATTGGCTGTCAGCTGCGGCTGCCGGCTATAAGTAGCAACAGCAAAGCCAGTTGGGTCCGTTCTGAGCTGAAGTCACTAATAAACTTAAGAGCTGAAGCACTCCGCGTCTGCCTCTCTATGCAAACTTAACAGAGATAATCTCAACTGCCAATCTATCTCAGGGGGAGCAACCAGAGCATTTTCTCTTTGCTAAAATATGTCAGATTGGTAGATTCTAGCTAGAGCAGATGGTCATCAAAATAAAGGCCCTAACCATAAAAGTCTTCATAAATAATTACCAATACTATTAGAACTTAAAAACCCATGAAACTCCCACAAAAATGTGTTATTTTTCTGATTTGTTTAATGGGAATCAGCAAGCAGGAAGCCATATTCTGGGCCAGATTCCAGGTTCTCTTCAAACACAGCTTCACATTAAGAAAATCTCAACAAGTGTGAGAGCTAGTAAGGGATATCTGTCACTGTCTTTAGCATCTCCTGGTCCAGGGTAATAGGGATAGGGAAGGCTGCCAAATTAGGAAAGACTATAGCCATGATGGAGAACCTAAGGCATGCGTGCCAGAGGGGGCACACAGAGCCCCAGCTCAGCTCCGTTGTGCATGTGTGCCTTCCACTGACCAGCTGGTCTTCAGGTCTCTGTTGCACATGCATGGGGGTGCGCACACATGCGTGGGGAATGCGGACACACATGCTTTGGGCACTCAGTGCTGAAAAGGTTAGCCATCACTGGACAATAGTATCCTTGAATTGATCAAGATTGCAGAAGCAATAATTGCTTCTCTTTCTCTTCAAAAATATCCACGACAATTTCTTTTATAAATGAAAAATAATTTCAGTCTCTCTTTACTTACATTTATAAATCTTAATGGAATGAACAGGCATATAGATGACAATATAGTTCAATGTAGTATGGAGCAGGGTCTTCTAAAGTCTTAGAATCAGCATAATTAGAATTCAGCCTGTTTCAATATTTGGCCTTGGTAGCAGAAAGGGCTGAAAACCTACTGTCAAAAGGAAATGTGGAAGGAAAAGATAGTACGACCTTTAAAATGTTTTTTTAAAGTTCTTCTTCTCCAGAAACTTTCATCCAAACGTCTTCTAATGATGGGTGCATTTTTTTTTAGTTGTGAAATCATGTCTTGAAGGGAGTATCACCCATTATTTCCTTTGCATTTAAAGAAAGAATGCATGTTTAACTAATGAAACTGAATGGCTCAAAAACCCATTGAAACCTTTTCTTGAAACTGGTGACCAGCAGAAGTCCATGAAACACAATTTGAAAAACTGATCTCAAAAATAAGGAAATTCTTCTGATCTTCATGGCAGAGGTGATAAATTAGTCTTACTGGGGAGTAAAAAAAAATCAGACTTTTGCAACTATCTCATTTGTTCTCTGAGACTTTGCTCCAAAAGCCACAGTGTTCATGCCAACATAATGTTTGGGATTGTTGCTGAATGTTTACTTTTTTTACTTGGTTTATATTTATTCTAATTTTTAAAGCAATATGTTTTGTATTGGGGGTCGTTTATAAAATATCTGCAAGCCATTTGGAATTCATCTTTACAAAGAAATGCAGGTTATATGTTTTTTTCATCCAACAGATAAGATTAAAGATGTATATCTTCTGTCCCCCAAATACCCAGAAATGTCATCTTTCATTGGGGCATCGAAGGATTAGTCATACAACTTCTGCAGAACTAAACGTATTTAGGCACAAAAAAATACAGTATGTCAGATTCCAATTTGGTCAGTTTTTTATTTTATCTTCTTCCACATTTAACTTCTTCCTGGCCTGCTGTGAATATATTTTGTAAAGCTGTCAGGAGAATGGTACCTATTTTTTATTCAAAGATTTGTCTGTACTTTTTCTAATTTTGCACATGTTTTAATTTACTTACTTTAGAACAAAAAAAGGAATGTTTCAGCAGTTGTTTTTTTTTTGGATGAGACATCTATGGGCACCTTTGCTTCTTTTACTCAGTGCACTGCTTATCCATTTACTTTTCTTTCTTAGCAACATTACATTTTAAGGGAAATATGGATTTTACTACATACTTAGGTTCCAGTAGAAGTTAAGTAATGCTGAGTATATGCTGGGTATCTCTGCCTATTCCTACTTATTTATTTACCTATATCCCATCTTTATTATTTTTATAAATAAGTCAAAGCAGTGACCATACCTAATACTCCAACAACAACCCTGTGAGGTGGGTTGGGCTGAGCAAGAATGACTGGCCCAAGGTCACCAAGTCAGCTTTCATGCCAAAGGTGGGACTGGAACTCACAACCCCCCAGTTTCTAGCCCAATACGTTAACCACTAGACCAAAGTGGCTCTAATACTAAGCTCAACTTTACCCTCCATGGATTGAGCATATCGTATATATTGGATATATGACTTCCACTAACTAGTGCACAATGACCTCTGTTTATTATTACAGCTAGCCTTCTCATCCCCACCCAATCCCCTATTAGAGCTAAGTTCCCATTTTACCTTAAGATTCCTGCCACACTTGATTCCATTTGAGTCCTTCCAGTATGCCAAATAATCATGACTTTCTATGATTCCCACTGCTCACTTAGGCTTTTAAACAGAAGGAGTTAAGTGTCCTAAAACAGAACTTCAGTAGAACTTTTCAGTCCCTGCATTTCTGATTGCCCCAAGTATCTTTATATTAATGAATGCAATTCCCCTTTCGCAATCCCTTTCTTGATTCTAGACAAGAAAGTCATACCCCAATGGAGGATGAATTTAGCCGCTGCACTCAAAGTATGCCTTGAACTCTGTTTCTTAGTTCAAAGAGCAGTGTTCCACCATCACCAAGCAGTGGCACTTTTAAATGGCCAGATATAATTGGGTTCAGTGAAGTTCAAAGCTGTTCTCCAGCTTTCCACATATCAAAGCCCATTGATTCTGTAGCAGCAGAAGTGCATTGAAATGCAGGCAGGGTGCGATAAGAAACTTATGAGCAAAGCAACTTTGGATCAGACGCGTTTAGGTTCCTGGGTACTGTACAGATCTAGCTTTTGATGTGGTTCTCTGGTGAGGAATATTATTCCTTCCTCTAATTGGGATAAAAAACATTCTCCCTGCATCCTAGTGTTCTTCATGGCTAATACATTTGGAACACTTTCCCGCCACCCCCAATTCCTTAATGTCAAGGCTTTCTCTGAAGATTGCTCATTCATTCTATTTATTTTCTTGGACATGATTTTATAAACCTTCCCTGAAGAGCTCGCGGCTATTAACTTTGCCGAACAGTAGCTCAAGTGAGAGTTGAAGGCAAATGGCCTAACGGAAAGTAATGGACTGAAGCGTGTTTAGGGTATTCATCTGTTCCCAGTCTCATTTCAATAATTCTTCCTGAAGCATTGAAAGGAGGGGAAAAACCCATGGAAGCAGGGGTGGATGTTAAATCTGTGAGACAGGGACGCTGTCATAAATACACATGCTGAAATCCTCAAGGCATCTCTACCACCATTTATGGCACTGACATGGAAGAAATATCCCATAACAGAAGCATTTGCTCATGTGGTATATGGCATTCCTTTTTGAGAATGCAGGTAGCATGGATAAATATTTCAGCCAGTTCAGGGTTATGCAGGTGCCTGGTATATTGACTGAGCTCCCCAGTTAAAGGAGACTTATTTTTACTAAGCTATTTCAAATCTCTTCCCAGCTAAATGGTACTGATCTCATGCCATCATAAGCGCCTTGGAAACATCTATTTCAAGCATAATTCCATGCAGGAATATAGGTCGTTCCATTAGCAGAAGTAGCAAGTAGGGAAGGATAAGCCACCTATAAGTCACAATGCACTGTGTTATCAATCAAACTGATCTACTTCCTCCAAATATGAAATGTTGGCCTGTACCCTCAGGGTTGCTTTGTGAGACAGATTAGTATCATTCAACAAGACTATCCCAAACTTCCCAATGGGTTTAAGGCCTGGCATTGGAATGTGAGCCTTCTCAGCCCTAGTTTGACTTTCTGACCATAGATCTGACTAAAAGCAGCTTAACTTAAACCTAAGGTGAGGATTCAAGATCTGCTCCCACCCTACAGCCATTAAGCAGTTTATCTTTCAGCCTATCCTTCATTTCCCATTTTACATCTTAACTATTTCCACCTTTGCTCATAATCATGGGGTATTGAGGCTCTCAGTTTCAGGGGCCCCTGGATGAAGCTGATTACCCTTGGCCCTTTTTAGAGTTTAAGCTAGGTAACAGCATTGAGACACCATTGGTGGCACTTGTAGATGACCAGAGGTAATGCATCTGTCTTTACCTCCACTTGGATTTCTCAAGGGTGTTCAGTATCATCAATCATGATACCCTCTGGACTGGCTCTAGTGGGATTCACTATATTACAGGTTGCATCAGGTTTGGGGGGGGGGAGAGATTAAGCCCTAGACCTCTACAATGCTGGGTGATTCAGGGCTTGAGTCTTTTGTACCCCCACCCTTGAGACTGCTGGAAAAGATAATTTGATGATACCAAGATATACATCGCCACCTCGGCTGACAAAGCAATGTGGTCCATTGTTAGCTCAGGAACTGAAGGCTGTAAAGGTTTGGATGAAGAAGAACCTGCTTTGACTCAACTCTAATTCTGGGTTCACACAGAGATCTACTAGAAGATCCTTATCTCCTTTTTGAAACATCTCTGCTTCTTGCCAGGGTTGCATGCCCTCAGGCAGAGCCAGTGCATTGTTTAGAGGGAACAGGTATTACTAGATTTATAACATACAACACAGTTCACTTAGTGACTGTTCAAAATTACAATAGCACTGAACTATGACTATTTTTCACACAACTGTTACAGCATCCCCATAGTCACGTGATCAAAATTCAGATGCCTGGCAAATGACTCACATTTATTGCAGTGTCCTGGTGCCATGTGGCCACCTTTTGCAACCTTTTGACAAACAAAACCAACGGGGAAGCCAGATTCACTTAACAACTGTGTTACTGACTTAACAACTGTGATTCACTTAACAACTGCAGCAAGGAAGGTTCTAAATCAGGCAAAACTCACTTAACAGCTGTCTTGCTTAGCAACAGAAATTTTGGATCAACTGTGGTCGAATATCGAGGACTATCAGTAGTCCTAGGCTTCCTTTCTCCTTGATTGTTTGTCTCCTTAGTTGTTCCTTAATTAGGGTATTGTTTGTTGTTTGTTTTCTGTAATCCCAGTTTAAGACATAATATAAAAAGTATACTAGAGTTCTAAATATCAATACAATAATTATTAAAACCTGGAGTATCAAAATATACCAAATACTTTGATTAAGAAAGTTAAATATTTCTGCAAGGACAGGCATCTTTCCCCATAGTAAAATCACATGACTTCAAACTCACTGTTGAATAACAAATAGGAGACTACTGAAAAAGATGTCTTTTTACTCAAGAGGCAATTTTGGCTCCTATTAAGAAAGTATTTAAATAGTATGCATATATTTGAAAAACTTGCCTAAATACATTTGTTTGCTGCACCTTCTTATAATTGAATAATTGATTGAGGGAGAAATATACTATTTTTTTAACTATGAAAAGGACTTTTGAAAATTGAGAGAAATAACTGACAATCCAATATTTTAATAAAAATCAAGCATTACCTTTAGGATTTTTTAAATGTACCCTGTTGGATGGACCAGCTAAGCAGTCCTTTGTCCATCTTTGTGAAAAATAATGATATACTACTGAAAGGAAATGTAATTTTAAAGGCATAACCATTTACTCCTCATTACACTCTCTTTTGTGAGGACAGATAAATGCTGCTAGATGACTAATTTAGGCTGCTAGTTGATTACTTTAGGCTACTGATTTCAACAATTATTTTTTCTTTCTAGAACCTAATAATTTTGATATTCTAAGACTCTACAGAAATTTAAGAGTATATCAAGAATTGTATGTCCATTAGATCTAAATAATACTTGGGCCAGAGAAGTAGTAGCTTAACTTAAATCTGTTAGATCAGGGGTCAGGTTTCTCCTACATTAGATAGTTTGTCTTTCAGTTCTGGTTTCCCATTTTACACCTAAAAAAGAGCCATATGATCAAATGCAAAAATTCTATATAAATGATGCTTTTCAAAATGCCTATTGTACTCAGTAACTGGCCTGTATCTGAAGTGCCAGAATCATAACAAAATCAAAGAAATGTCATTTTACATAGGGATAGACTATGGGTCTGCAACTTAAACACTCAAAGAGCCATTTGGACCCATTTCCCACAGAAAAGAAAATATCGGGATCCAATAATTTAACAACTGGTGTGACTGGGTGAGAGTGGCCAACTTGATGTCACTCACTCCCACCCAGTACCTCCTGCTCTGGAATATGGAGTGAGTCTCCATCCCCCACCATCACCCTTCTCAGGCCAGGCGAGGAGTGAGGGGAGGGGAGGGGCCAGCCAGTGGTGGGATCAGCCGATAGGGAGCCACAGCAGAGGGCTGAAAGAGCCACATATGGCTCCAGAGCCACAGGTTGCAGACCTCTGGGATAGACTATGCTATTTAACTGAAGATGTCAAACCAAACAATTTCTATGAAAAATCTCTATCTTACAGAAAAAAATAGTCTCTTTGCTTGCAGAATGGAAAGAAAGAATCACATCATGTATTTTTCCTTTTTCCCCACCAAAATTTTCACAGAGGAAATATTTCTCTAACTGCATCTGCAGCCATAATATGGCTACTAACCTATCCACAAAAATTAGCATATTCCAATAGGCTACATATGAATTGGCATATTGTAAGACAGAGTGTCAAATTCAAAAATAATAGCTATAACTTAAATGGGAATAAAATATAACCAAGCTCAATGACCTGGGAACAGTACAACCAAGGAAGCTTTGGGTTAGCCTGCTGCCTAGATTCAAAGCTGCAATAGTTGCCTTCTCCCTTTCCATAGTTCTTGATCTTTATGTCAAAACTGGACCAAAAATATTTACATAGGAAATAGAATATGTGACAAATTTAGCTGAACCTGACTTTCTCTTCACTTGCTAACTTGTTTTGCTCCTTGACTGTATGTATTCCATGACATTTTTTAAAGTTGTTTCTTTAACTTGCCCTTACTGACTAATCTAATTGGCTGATTTAGTTGGGAGAATTCTGTGATCTTAGGTATAATGAAATCATCTGGATCACTATCTGAAGCTGATCCCTGATAGAATCAAATCACCCACATGATTAAATAGGAGAACAGGAGCTTCTTGAAAGCCCCCAAAAGTGTAGGCAATAAAACAAACGAATACAAGCAAAACAGAACTGAACTAAACCAGAGAAACAATCCATTTCCCAAATGGTAAGATAGTTGTTTCCATAAGAAACAAGACATGTGGAATTCATGCAAGGCTTTGAAGATCTCATCATTCATTCAGTTCTGCAAACAGATACAAATGCTGACATATTCTGTGTCATTTTTAATAATACATGGTGTGTGGGGCTGTGGGTGTATATAATCCCTTTACTTTAGGTTACTACCTGGAATTCTCTGAAGTAATTTCCATTGATGGCTTGTGCAAACAAGAATGATCAACTGCCTACTATACCTGCCTTTCCTTTGTCAAATTTCTTTCCCTTTTCATGTCAATTTTCTTTCCCTTCATAATTCCCCATCCTTCCCACAGGCGATGTTAATTGTCAAATTTGCATAGTAACTCAGCAAATAAACTCTTGCAGAACTTTAAGGCTCTGTTTTTAGTTACAAAATGCTTACTTCTGTTTTAGGGCAGAATTGGTATCTCAGACTCCAAGGTGATGTGAATACAGCAATGTCGTTAAACTAATCTCTGCTGTCCAAATATGTATTGGTGGGTAAAACTAATCAGAGATATCCTTACCATGTTAATTATTTATCAAATAGCATACACTATATACAGACAATATACAACTGGAATTATACTGCAAAATATAAATTAATAATCATTGCCCTTGGTTGAATTGAATCCAAATCCTAAGTCCTCAAGTAGCTTAAATTTCTTCAATAAGAATCAGGAGGGATTCAGTGCAACTCCACAAAAAAAGCCTAGTGAAAATAGTGGGAAAAACGTCACAATTTTGTTTTGTATATGCATTAAAGCTGTAGTTTATTATCTCTAAGAAGGGCAGGGAACAAGAAGAATACAGAGTGCCATAATTAAAAGTAGTGATATAAAAAAACACATGGAAGAAATAGCAATTGTTCTTACTTAGTTTTCAAAACAATGCTGTGAAAAAAAGAGGAAGAGGAAGAGGAGGAAGAGGAGGAAGAGAAGAAGAAGAAGAAGAAGAAGAAGAAGAAGAAGAAGAAGAAGAAGAAGAAGAAGAAGAAGAAGAAGAAGAAGAAGAAGAAGAAGAAGAAACAGCAGCCCATTTTGAGGCTGGATCTTTTCCAAATATACTTTTTGAATGTACTTTAACATCTCTTTGTGTTTTTCTGTTGAAACAAAACCTCAAAAGAGAAGTCTGTAGGAAAGAAGTTCAATTGTATTCCAAGGAACTCAGTCACTTTTCTTTTTTTTTTAAAAAAAGTTTTTTATTTTTGATACAAACATACAAACAGGACATACAAAACATAAAAACCATCTTCCATATATACATACAGTGTGTCAGTTGGTTACAAATCCTTTGTGTCATCCTTTCATATTCATCACTCACAATTTATCAAAAAGAAAATTTCTCATATTATCAATAAAACATTATGTATTTATCAATTATTACTTGTGTACAATTAAACTATTTCATCATATATACGAGATATATTTTTAATCTAAAATTTATGTTATACTTTCATCCAATGGTTATATATATCAACATTATATTTTATATCAGCCTATTATATTTCTATTACAAAATTATATAGTCTATTGCATTACCAAGTCTTTTTATCCAACCATTGATAAAACAAATCCCATATCTTGTAAAATTGTTTATCTTCTTGTTCTCTAATTTCAAATGTCAATTTACTCATTTCAGCACAGTCCATAATTTTCCTAATCACTTCCTCCTGCATAGGTATTTTATCATTCTTCCAATTTTGGCAAATACAATTCTAGCTGCTGTTAAAACATTTACAATCAAATATTTCAACTCTTTATTGTAGATATCTGGTATAATTCCCAATAAAAATATTTCTGGTTTCAAGTCTATGTGTTGTTGTATCATTTTTCCAACCATATGTGGATTTTAGTCCAATATCTTTTTGCATCCAAACAAGTCCACCACATATGGTAATATGATCCAGGTATCTGATGACATTTCCAACATTTATCCGATTTATTCTTAAACATTCTTGCAATTCTCGTCGGGGTAAGTGCCACCTGTAAAACATCTTATACAAATTTTCTTTATAAGCAGTTGACATTGTCATTTTATAATTCTGGGACCATAATTTTCCCATTTTTCTAGATCAATCCCATATCCAAAATTTTCCCCCAAGCAATCATTGTTTCTTTAACTTGTTCCTCTTCCATTTTAATTTCTAAAAAATATCCATAAAGTTTTTAATCACCTTTTCATCAGTACCCATCAATATTTTGTCTAGCCCAATCTGCTTGTTATAAATACCTTCTACTTTAATATCCTTATCAATCTAGATTGTACTTGCAAATATGAAAACCAATTCATTTTTATACCTTGTTCTTCCAACGCTTGCATAGATTTAAGTTCACCCTTTCATTCAATATCTCACCATATCTAACTGTTTGTTCCTTTTTATATATTACTGGATATGAAAAGGCTTCAATAGTAGATATCCATATTGAATTTTCAAGTAATGTTGTTTTTTAATCTTCTCCCAGTTTAAAAACAAAGCTTCTCGAATATAATGTCTTCTAAAATACCCTTGTGTTTTAGTTCCTTATACCAAAGGAATGCATGCCACCCCAATAACAAGTCATGTCCTTCTAGAGTCAATAACCTAGTATTCCTTAGTGTTATCCAATCTTTTACCCACATCAAATTTGCCTGCCTGGTAGTATAGTTCCCAATTGGGCAAAGCAAACCCTCCTCTTAATCTTGCATCCTGCAATAACTTAAGTTTTATTCTTGCTTTTTTGCCTTGCCATATATATTTCAACATCATTCGATTTAGGTCTTCAAAAACTCTTTCCTAATCTGATTGGAATTGTCTGGAATAAGTATAGAATTCTAGGCAATACATTCATCTTGATTGTTGATATTCTCCCAATCAACGATAGTTGTAAGTTTTTCCATTTTTCCAAGTCTGTCGCTATCTGCTGTTTAAGTTTAATGTAATTATCCTCCTTCAGTGTACTACATCTTGCTGTAATATATATCCCTAGATACTTAACCTTACTTGTGACCTGTATTTCTAAAGCTTCTTCCAATTCTTTCTTCTTCCGTCTCGCTAACATATTCTTTGTTAATATCTTTGTTTTGTCTTTATTAATTTTCAATCCTGCTACTTCTCCATACTTTCTATTCTTTCAATTAGCTTAAGCACTGATTCCAGTGGGTCCTCTAATATAAATACCAGGTCATCTGCAAAGGCTTGTATATTCTTCTTTTCAATTTTCATTCCTATTTGTTTATCTTCTCTAATACACCTGTTTAACACTTCTAAGGTTAACACAAACAGCAGGGGCGACAGTGGGCAGCCTTGTCTAATCCTTTTCTTATATTTATAGGCTCTGTCTGTT
>CM019148.1:89337429-89353467 GCA_009733165.1 Naja naja | reverse complement strand
CAAGTCTTACAGTTTAATTGTTTAAAGGCAATCTATGGGCTATGTAACATCAGTCCTATTTTATTGCAGTGAATGCACTTTCCAAGTTTATAAAACCATTAGCTAATCTACCATACATTTCCACATAACTTAGCCAATATTTTAAATTATGATTTATTAAACAAACCATAATAGCTTAGTTTGTTCTATGCCTTGGGAAGATTCTCAAATCACACTAAACCAAATAAATAACATGTGGTTTTGTGGGTGGGGTCTAGGGAAATTCAGCCTAGAATCATTACATGTGGGTCCACATAGTTTATATATTTAGTGAATGGCATATCATACATGGACTAGCAATATATATTAACATTTCAATTTAGGGTCTACAAATGTTCTGTGTACAGTTTTCTCTCAAATCTCACTAACTCTAGCACCAATTTAGTGCTGAACATTAGTTCACTCAATTTTTGTGTGCAGGCTTGAGCAATATGTCTTCTCAAACTGAAACATATGTGATCCTGATTCTTTGTGCCTGACAGATTTAGCATGATATGCAATTCCTCTGGCAACTCTTTTCAGATATTGTGATCCTCAAGAGCAGATTGAAAAATATGGGAAGCAATCCTTTATCTTGCCAAGAATAAGGCAGATGCTACCACATCTGCAAAAGACAAGTGGGAAAATTTATGGTAAAAATCAACATTTTTATTTATATAAAATGTATAAGGCCCTTTGACTTTGGGTGGCCTACAACAATAAAAATACCACAGAAACCATATAACAAAAAAGAAAACAATGCATGCGAGATTAAAAATCCATCCCAACACACATAATCATATAAATGGCTTATCATTTAACTTAACCCAAGGTCTAGGGGGAAAAAAGAAGACATGTTTTAACAACCTTTTAAATGAGGAGAAGGTAGGAGCCATTGGAGTCTCTGGGGAAAGTTATACCGAGGACAGACCGAGCAACAGAGAAGATCTATTTTCTGGGTCCCATCAAGTGATACTGTTTAATCAATAGGACCAGGAACATGCCAACTCTGATTAATGGTAAAGAACATACTACTTATTGCAGAGAAGGATTTATGTACGAATTTCAGAACCAGAAATGATTGTCATGGGGGAAAAGAGCAATTGTTACAAAAGAGCAAGCATGGTGATAGATGGAATCCTGCCCAATTTCACAGGTGTCAATGCTCTACACATTTATAAAGTAATGGGACTTGCAGAGGTACCCACCATTCCTCTTTTCTTTCTCCCCATCCTCATTGCAGATGTACCTGGACAGAACAAGATATGGAAGTAAATCCTGGGATCACAGATTCAGGGGATAATGACCCTAAAGCTGAGAAACATAATCTAGACCACCACCCCAGGATCACATTGTAGCCCTTCCAAAAGCTGAATTAGAATGCATTTATTATTTTTAAATCAAACTTGCAACTATTCTTGGGGCCATGCAAATTAACAATGAAGCTCAATACAATTAAATTGTGAAAGACCAGGACCACATGTGAAGTTCAATTAAACTGATTTATTACTAGTCATGCCTATGCACACTAGTTGTTAGCACTATTTTGGTGCTAGATAAGGGTCAACAGAATTCAAGAGGAGTTAGACTGAGTCAGATTGTGACTCTGTAGAGACTCTAGGCTGATTCCTCTTTTGACTCCTCCTGCAGGTTCTGTCACTCCTCCTATACTGCACTCCCTTTCAATCTCTCCGTCCTCCCACTTCCATGGCATCTTTGCAGTCACCCTCCTCTTTCTAAACGCCCTCGTTGGAATCTGAGTTCTCATTGAAACCTTGGCAGAGAAGGCAGTGAAGCTGTCTCAAAGGAATAATCCTTCTCCAAGTCTGAACTGACCATTGAGCCAGGTAGCAGTTGATGGAAAACATGTAAAGAATTATTGATTGATTGATTGATTGATTTGATTTGATTTGATTTGATTTGTCAAATGCTTACAATATAATAGAAATGAGAATAAACATAAGTATAAATACATGAAATAGGTACAAATAATTGGGGACAATAGGACAGGGATGGTAGGCATGATTGCACGCTTATGCACGTCCCTTACAGACCTCTTAGGAATGGGGTGAAGATGACTTTGGAGTAGAACCACCCCATACTTAAGGATGCATACACCACAATTGAACCCAACCACTTGCATTACTAACAAAATGTTGACCAGGAGGGGCACCAATCTAACAGTGTTAGCTGGTAAAGGAGATGTGGGGTTGTTGTTTTTTGGTTTCTTTTTTTGTTTCCCTTCTCTCTTTTGAATTATTTTTTTATTTTTTTATTTGATTTCTATAGCCACAAGTTACTCTTATGGGAAGTATAGTGCATACTATAAGTGTGGTTTATCTCTATGTGTCTATTGATGGATGATTTGTCTGATTGTCAAACCTCCAGAATTCCTAGCATTTAAAATGCTAATAGTTTTTGTACTAAATGATAGTTAAGTCTGTCCATAAATTTTGAGGTTAAGGAGTTTTTGTTATGTCTTCTGATTGCTAGTTGATATTTCTGGATGCTTTCTACCAATCTTCTGCTTATCATACACAGCACTCATATTATATATTGCAATGTAAAATCTAGGTGAGTCCTTTTTCTTCTTCTTGGGTTACTGGGTCTTTTGATTTGCTTAAGATGTTTTGGAGGGCTTTAGTTGGTTTATGTGTTATAGTGATGCCAAGTGAGAAAACAAAACAAAACAAAATCGTCTATAAAGTCTTCCAAAATGTAGTCACTTTCTTTGATCTTGTATTAGCACATTGGTGAAAAAAGAATCCCCAGAATGAAAATGTGCATATTTAATTTAGGTTCTTCAATGAGTTCTAAGTATGTGAAATACAAACAGCTGCCCAGTTTCTTTCTTCTCATACTTTTCCTTTATACATTCACTAAATCTGCTGGGCTCTAGAGTTTCCTGGGAGAACAATTTTATTCTCTGCAGAGCAGAACTAAATCTTAAGGCTGCTTTCTCTCTAAGCTTTTCTTTCCTGCATTCGTAAAGTCTGACAAGGGTCTTTCTCTAGAGAGCCATCACCAGCTTCTTTGAATTTGCTGTCAGTATCTGGCATTTTCCTCCACATTGAGATGTCATTCCTGCCAACACCTTATAGATTGCTGACTAAAAACAAAACAAAAATAAATCCAAAGTGCTGGGTTAATGGTGATGAAGAAAGGTAGTTTTCCATGGTAAACAGTAAGCATCATTTCTGATTCTGGATACCATTCAAATTCATTGGAGAAAATAAATGGTACCTTAGATAAATACTGATGTTCTCCAATGACTGCAATGTGAAGCAATCCATACAGCCACACATGTTAATCATAATGGGTGATTGAAGATACAAATTTTGGATTTTTAGCATCTTGAGTATTGTTTTTCATTCACTAGTTATAATGGATTGAAATGAGTTTTCTGGATGCCTTATGTTCCTCTTGGAATAAAATTCAAGACAGTATGATGTCATGTAATCAGTATTTCTTCTCTTACATCTATTTTTAAGAGTAAAACACAGCTTAGTGGATCAGTGACTTAGAGTTTCTTAGTTATTTAAAACATATGCTATAAATATTCCTATGTGCTATATGTTCTATATATTCAAGACATTCTGATATTCATTAATTTGAATGAATGGGTACAATTCAATCAAAATTAAATGCTAGATTTCAAGGGGCATTTTCCCATTGAAATTAGTGGGACTTAAAACTACTTAATTTGTCCAGATCCATGACTATTATTTATTGTTGGACTGGCTTTGGGGCAATAAAAAAATTGCAAGTGAATATGAAATATTTTAATTAATTCTCTTTCTTTTTCATTTATTAGCCTTTTTCAGTGGAATGAAATACTGTGCTCCACAGCCTCTCAACTTTAAAGAAGCTGTTATACTATGCTAAATTGTTGCTAGCCTAAATATGAACTATTTTAAATTATTTTTCTTGTGGGATATTGCATTTCAAAATTAAATGTAGGTTGCTATGCTGTGTTTCCACCTAGCTCTCAATCATTTATATTTTATCAATCAGTCCTATGGTGTTATTTATTTATCTATCACGTAATAACCATACTGAAGAGAATAATTTATCTGGCATAGCATGATAATTTGTATTACAATTTCACCCCTGCTGCCATAACTTGCATTCCGTTAAAGTGATGGTTTAGAAAATTACAATTCTGAGGTCATTTTTTTTCTGGCTCTCTCTTCTGCCTTTCTTAATTTTATTTGTCTAATTTCCAGCAGAGAATTCATCCAAAAATATGAGGGCTTGGGGGACAGAGCGGCTGCAGAAAGAGTTGTAAAACCTCCAATTTTAAGCTAATGCCTCAGAGACTCCTTAACATCAATATCTTTAAAAAAGATTTCTTCAAGGATTTTCGTTTTAAACATGGAACTCACATCTCAGTATTTCCTTTTAATAAAACCATACTTAACTTTCAATTTGTTCTAGGGCTTATATAATAGATTTAAACAGATGCAGGCTACAGAAGAAATAATATTCACTTGGATCAAATATTACTTTCTACTTGTGGAGAGTGAAAGGGTTTGCTATGATTATGTTATTATTTATGACTTATTCTTCATCAGTTCAACAGCCTATCTCCCCATCTTTGGGAAATAGCAGCCAAAAACCTGACTTTAATCCTGACCTATAAGAGGAACTAGTTATACATAAAGGAAATTATGTGGAATTGCTCATCATTTTGAAATATCTTGTTTTTAAAGCTTATGTAGTACAATTGAATTTGTGTGGCGGAAAGCTGAAGCAGATGAAATGAAGCATATTGTTTTTGAGATCAAGAAGGGCTTGGTGATCTAAATCCAAAAATGATGGTGTTAAGCATATTATTTCATATGAAAAAAGAATAGATGGAAAACTTGGATAAACAGCATGCCATAGATGTTGAGATAGTGCTGAAAGTTAAAAAGATAATTCAAATTAAATGATCAGTTTGCCAAGTTTGCTTTTATCAATAATTCAGTTTCAAAATATTTCTTATAATGTTGAACAAGATTAGACTTGATTGTTGGGTTGGTTGGTTGATTGATTGATTGATTGATTGATTGATTATGTGCCAAGTCAATTTCACTCCTAATGACCACATAAATTTTCTCCATGATGATCAATCTCTAGCATGCCAACCCATCTTAAATCTAAGATCTAAGATTTAAGAGCCTCGGTGGCTCAGTGGTTAGAGTGCTGTACTGCAGGCCACTTCTGCTGACTATTGGCTGTTCAAATCCCATCAGGCTCAAAGCTGACTCAGCCTTCCATCCTTCTGAGGTGGGTAACATGAGGACCCAGATTGTTGGGGGCAATATGATGACTCTGTAAACTACTCAGAGAGGGCTGTTAAGCAATATAAAACGGTATATGTATGCACTATATGGCACTGACTGCTGGGCAGCAGCAACAGGGACCAAAAGCTGTCTCTGTGCCATGGAAATGCAAATGCTATGTTGGATATTGGGCATCTCCAATGTCAAGACAACATTTTGGTGTGGCACCAATTATAGAGAAGATGAGAGAAGGCCGACTCCTCTGGTATGGACATGTGCAGAGAGCAGCACCTTCCACCCTGGCCAAGACTGCCTACCAACTAGAAGTCAATGGCCGGCAATCTCATGGATGTCCAAAAAACAGAGATGGCAAGACACCATCAACAAAGATATGCAAGCCACAGGACTGTGCCCTGTAGATGCAGCTAGGTGAGGAAGAAAAAGATCAATCTCTACCATGTTCTTTCAAGTCTTCCAATGGTAGACTTATCATCACTATAACTGAGTCTATCTACCTTGCTGTTGGTCATCCTCTTCTCTTTTCTTCTACCTTTATCAACAGTAGAGCTTTCAGTATGTGTGGACAAATTGAAACAAGATATTTTTTCCCACCACAGTCAAAATGCAAGTGGTAATTGAAACTACTTGTGTGGATTTCTGTTTCCATTTAATATGGAAACTGAAATCCGTTTTTGTAGGACTATATCTGTGTAGATCTTATTTGCAAATTCTACAATAAAAGATTATTTCTGCATTTATCTTGGCAAGCAGGATCTTTGGAAAGGGATGCAAAGATGTAAATATTTTTTTCCATAATACTGCTTCCTTTGTCCATTATTTGTGAATTGGAGATTTTCAAAAATATATGGGTTGTCCTCCTCTGTCCTATTGGAAAGTAAGAAAAAAGAATACCATTATTGAATGTTCTGGTTTTTAAAACTTACATATTTGTTTCAAGGAAACTTTTTAATGAGAAAATGACAACTATATCCAAAGAAATGAAAACAGAGTTGAGAAAGACCCCAGGCAAGGGAAAAAAGTTCTCCCATTCATTCATTCAGGCTCTCTGACGACACTGTAATCTACAGGTAGTACTCAAGTTACGACCACAATTAAACCCAATTTTTTTGTTGCTAAGTGAGATAGTTGTTAATAGAGTTTTGTCCCATTTTACAACTCACTGCAATTGTTCAGTTGGTAACAGTTGTTAAGTGAATCCAGCTTCCCATTGCCAAAAGATTGCAAAAAAGGATCACATGACCTTGGGATACTGCAACCATCATACATATATCATACATCATACATCATACATACATACATGAGATAATCTTCTGCGCATGCCTACCGTGATGGCCGCTCTCTGCTAAGCTCCGAACGGCAAGAGGGTTTGTCGGCTGTCTGAGAGGGTTTTGGAGGGAGCTTACGATCCCCGGAGTGCTCGCTCCTGACGTCGGATCCCTCAGGGTGGTTTCTGAGATCTCTCGCCGGGAACCGCTGGACGCGGCTTATTTGGGAGGCGTTTTTTCTTCCGGGTTACCGAGCCTGCGGAGTCGTTTTCTATGACTCAACAGGACTCGTCAGCACCCGTGGATATGGAGACAAGCCCGGGCGTGGCAACGCACTAGGATGCCCGGCACCCCTATGTCCGGGGACTGCGACACGATGATAGCCGTACCGGAAAGGGGAAGCGCCGAGGGTACTGGGCTCCTTATATTAGATCTCCCAGCACCCTCCGAAGCGGCGGAAGATGACGGAAATGGCGGTTATGACGGTTACGGCTGTTGCAGGCCCCGAATTCTACAACAGCTGAGGGGTTGCTGCCACAGTGGGATGACTGCCCCAAAAGAGGCAGTTTTCTCTCCAGAAGCAGCCAAAAAGCAGCCTCAGGAGTCACCAGAATGGAGAGCGGAGGGCGTTGTAGCTGGTCCCCATCTGGCTGTCTTGGTAGGTGGCATTGCCCCTGCCCTTAGGCCGAAGGGGATTCCTGCCAGGTGTGACCAGGTTGGCCATGAAGGCAATGGAGACACCAGCAGTTCTGCCTCCCCCATAGGACTATGGCTGACAGACTGGCAGGTGACTCTATGGACTCCGGGAAGAACTAGTGGTGGTGAACCTGAAGTCCATCGTCAGCCCAACCTTTTTTGGGATGGTTTCTCTGCTGGAGCTCTATCCGCCATGGATCTAACCGCCCTCCTCTGGGACTATCATGTGCCGGACTTCCGCCTCCCTTACTGGTCTCAGCCGCTACTCTCTCCATCTTATTTCTCGTGTTGCCTGTCCTTTTGCCATCCTTTGTCATCTATCTGGAACGTCAAAGCACTCTTCCTGCTGGGAGTGAAATCCCAGCTGGCTCCATACCCTTTATCTTGGTTCATGGCTGCGGGGTCTGGTTGTGCCCCTTGCTGGAGTGAGAGACCAGCAAGAAGGACACACTCCCTCCCTATGCAGCCATTTAAGACCTTTTGTCTACGATTTACATTGGAGATGCCCGCGGTGAGAGAGCGTGGCCTATTCCAGATCGAGGTTTGAACATCTGCCACTGGTCTGCCGTGAGAGGGCAGCCTGGTCTTCGAATCTGGACTCTCTAATGGACAATATAATATCTCAGACTAGACCAAGTTATATACCAGACTTTGTTGCAGCTATTGTTGTTGTCATCTCTTTAACCCTCATGTCCGTTTTAAATATGCTTTTATCATACAATCTTACACGGTAGCAGAATTGCAGGCCCTGAGAGAACTCCCTCTCTCTAGGGTTTGCCCTATTACTATCTCCGGCCTACCTCGAGGATGGGTTATGGAACCCAGAGAGATGGCATGGCAGAGGGAGGGGTGGGGCGGGCTCTAATAAAATGCAAAGAGGGTCACTAGGGCCCCTTTACTTAAATTTTTAACCAATTTTCTAAGAAGGCTAGGGAGGAGGGTGGGAAATGGCTGGGGGTGGGATACAGCCCGGTCCGCGGTGGGGAGGCGGGGCTGGGGGCTGATAGGGACCAGGGGTACAGGTGGGGACCGCAATCCCTAGGGTGGCTGGGATTGGCGGGAGGCGAGGAGGCATGGGGCCAAATTATGTTTTGGGACAGCCCATCTTGGCGGTGGCGCTCCGACCTGACCTCCTCCCTTGGGGCACGGGAACTGGGCCTCCTGGGCTCAGACTGGTGTATTTTAATGCCAGGTCCGTGGCTAATAAATCTTCCCTCCTCCGTGAGCTGATGAGGAGGAGGCTGTGCCCTGGCCTGTATCACGAGACCTGGTTGGGGCCAGAGGGAGGGTCCCTCTTGTTGACCTATGCCCCCAGGTTTTGGATTTTGCACTGCTCTCGAGCCCAGGGGAGGGTGGTGGAGTGGCCGTGATTGAGGAGACCTTGATTCCAAGGGAGGTGGCCGTTCCTGAGATAGCGGTGGTGAGACTCTTCTCTTGAGGTGGGGGCCTAATGGTGGGGTGGGCTTGCTGCTGACATACCTTTCCCCAGCTGTGTAGCAACAGCCCTGCCTGGGCTTCCGGCGTCCTCTGGGGTGGCGGTGGATCTCCCAGGGCTTATGGTCCTGGGGATTTTAACCTGCCTTCCCTGGGGGCGTCTGGTTTGATCCAGGAGTTCATGGCCTCCATGGGGGCCATGGGCCTGACAGTGGGCCTGATAATTGCACCCTGCCCATCCCATGGTCTGATCACTATCTCCTTGGCTGGTCTTCCAACAGGCGCTCCCCACCTGGGATGAGGAACCATTGAGATGGTTCCGCCCCAGAGCCTGATGGACCCTGAGAGGTTCCAGGCGGAACTGGGGTCTTTCCCACTTCCCTTGCCCACAACTCTGCCGAGGACCTAGCGGCGGCAGCAGCAGGCTGCTGGGGCTGCCCTTGACAGAGTTGTCCCCATGCGTCCCCTCAGGCCCGTGGATCCCGGGTGGCTCCTGGTATACAGAGGAACTCCGAGAGATGGCGCCGTCGGAGGGGTTTAGAGAGCAGGTGGAGGGCCACCGCTCCCAATCTGATCGAATCCAGTTAAGAGCCCATATTAGGACTTACCTGGTAGCTATGAGGGAGGCGAAGGTCCTATCTCTCCACCCTCATAGCGTCCGATCTTCGCCCAGCCGCCCTGTTTAGGGCCACCGCTCCCTCCTATATCCAGGGAGGTGGTGGACCCTCTCGAGGAAAGAGCTGAGAATTTGGTCAATATCTGTTGGATAAAATTTGGATTAGTGGGTTGTGCTCCACCTTGCAGTGGTCTGAGGATGTGGTGCAAACAGTCTGGCTGATATGATCTGGACTGAGTTCGATCCTGTTTCGAGATGAAGTGGACAGGATTATCGGCGCCTGAGTTCCACCACATGTTTGTTGGACCCGTGCCCTTCTTGGTTGGCTTATACCACCAGGGAGGTCACCTGCGGGAATCGAGCAGTGGTCAGCGCTTCATTAAGAGGGTGTCCTTCCTCCGCTGAAGAAAGGGGTGGTGAGGCCCCTCCTGAAGAAGCCTGCCCTGGACTTCGACCGTGTTGACAACTTCGTCCAGTCTCCAACCTTCGCTTTTTAGCGAAGGTTGTGGAAAATGTGGTGGCTCAGCAGTTCCCACTTTTCCTGGATGAAGTGGGACTACCTAGATCCGTACCAATCGGGCTTCGGCCTGGTTTCCAGCAGGAGGCGGCATTGGTCGCACTGATGGATGATCTCTGGAGGGCCGGGACGGGGATTTTCCTCTGTCCTGGTCCTATTAGACCTCTCAGCAGCTTTCGATACCATCGACCATGGTATCCTTTGCGGCCCTCACTGTACTGGGGGTTCTCCTCCTACCTCGGTGTTGTGGGGGCAGAGGTGGGCCCGAGGGTACTCACCTGTGGGGTCCCTCAGGGGTCAGTCCTCTCCCCTCTTATTCAATATCTACATGAAACCGCTGGGTGAGATCATCCGTGGTTTTGGGGTAAGATACCATCAGTATGCTGATGATACTCAGCTATACATCTCCACCCCAGGCCAGATCAGTGATGCCCTCTCGTGATGACTCGCTGTCTGGAAGCTGCAGACCTGGATGGGCGGAAACATGCTTCGCTCAACCCAGCCAAGACTGAGTGGCTGTACATACCGGCATCTCGGACCAGTCAGGAATGTCCATCGTTGACCATAGGGAGTGGTGTTGCCCCTGTGGATAGGGCGGAACCTGGGGTCCTCCTGGATACGGCTCCAGCTAGAGGATCAGGTGGGGGCCGCCAGGGGCCTTTGCCCAGGTCGGCTGGTTCGCCAGCCGCCCGTTCTGGACCGGGATGCCCTGCGACAGTCACTCATGCCCTTGTCACCTCGCGACTTCGACTACTGCAATGCTCTCTATTTAGGACTGCCCTTGCATACCATCCGGAGGTTGCAGCTGGTGCAGAATGCGCCGCTGGTGGTGATGGGAGTTACCCGATTCTCCCATATTACCCCCTCCTCTGCGGCCTACATTGGTTGCGGTTGCCTCGGTGAGATTCAAGGTTCTGACTTTAACATTCAAAGTCCTACACAACATGGGTCCACAATATTTAAGGGAGCGGCTCCTGCCGATGTCGAGCGCCACCCGTCCCGCGGACACATAGGCAGGACTCCTCGGGTCCCGTCGACAAGTCAATGTCGGCTGGCGGTCCCCGACGAGCCTATTCTGTAGCGGTCCCTGACTTATGGAATGCACTGCCTCTGGACCTCCGTCTGGCCCTGACCTCCGCACCTTCCGCGACTTAAAGACCTGGTTGTTTGACCAAATCGGGCTGTGATTACCTCACCTGGGCCATGGGATAATTTTAATTTATTTTAATTTGGTTTTATCGGGCTTAAATTATTTAATTCTTTTAAATAATTACTGTACTATGTTTTGATTGTGAGCCGAGTCTTCGGAGATGGGGCGCATATAAGTCTAATAAATAAATCTAATAAATAAATAAATAAATAAATATGAGCCAGTTGCCAAGTATCCACATTTTAAGCACGTGACCATGGAGATGCTGCAATGGTTGGAAGTGTGAAAAAGGTCATAACTCACTTTTTTCAGTGCTGTTGTCACTTTGAATGGTTACTAAATGAATGACTGTAAGCTGGGACTATCTGTAATTTGTCTCATTGATATTCAGTACATAATTGCTTGTGGGTTTTCATATATATGCATAGCATGGTGGTGGCTTGACTCACTCAAATGCTCTTCACCCACAGCCCCTGAAGTTGCACTTTCCTACAATTCAGTGGTGGGATTCAAAAAATTTTACTATTGGTTCTGTGGGTGTGGCTTGGTGGGCATGGTATGACTTGGTGGGTGTGGCTTGGTGGGCATGGCAGGGAAAGATTACTGCAAAATCCCATTCCCTCCCCAGCCCATATATGCATAGCATATGCTTTCCAGCTCCGTTCTCCTGTGCAGGGCAACAAAAGAAGACCCAGCTGATCAGCTGGGACTTGAGAGGCAAAGAATAGATGGGGGCAGGGCCAGTCAGAGGTGGTATTTGCCGGTTCTCCAAAGTACTCAGAATTTCCACTACTGGTTCTCCAGAACTGATAAGAACCTGCTGAATACCACCTGTGCTACAATTCTTGGGAAAGTCCATTTGACCATTGCCATCATCTATTCTTTACAAAGGATTTCCTTTAGATCCCCTTTCCTAGCTAGTATCAGAATATGCCTTCTGGTTTTCAAAAATATTCAGCTTGTTTATTATATAGATAAAGGTTAAGCTTACTGTGCCTAATTCATCATTCAGAGTTGGAATTTCTTTCTAGTCTCTGCCCACTATCTATTTTGATAGGCTGAGATTTAATGGATTTACTCATTTGTATCCAAACCTCTTGGGATGTTTTCTCCTCCTTCACTACAGGGATGAAGCATTTTGAACCTGAGGCCGTGGAGAAATATAACGGGATGAGATCAGTGATGTAAAGAAGTAACAGTATTTTTTAATGTGTGTGTGCATGTATATGTATGTGTATGCATACATACATACATAAACAAACAATGTATGTGTGTGTGTGTATGTTTGTAGGGGGCGTGCATAAGCGCACCAACATGCCTACCATCCGACCTATTGTTTCTTTTATTTTTCTTATATGTATTCATTTCATGTTTTCATAACTATATTTATCCTTATACTTATTATCTTGTAAGCGATTGACAAATCAAATAAATAAATATATATATAAATATATAGTGTGTATGTTTATGCATATTGTTAAGTTTGCATGAAGAGACAGACGCGGAGTGCTTCAAGCTCTTTGTTTATTAGTGACTACAGCTCAGAACGGACCCACTTTGGCTGGGCTGTGGCTGCTACTTATAGCCAGCAGCTGCAGTTGCCAGCCAATCAGAGTGCAGGGTTTTCCCGCAGTTTTTAAACCAATCATTTCTTACATTTTACAAGAACAGTTCAAACTAAACCAATGACTTTAAACCTGCATACATAACACATATATGTATATGTATGCATACACATACACACACATGCAAACACACATTACAAATATAGGAATACAAACACACACACATTAGAAAGTTTTTTCAAGCTTATTATTTCCAAAAGTCCCTATAATAGTATTTCCTGTTCCTTTAGTTTGCTTCTCTAATTTTCCTCTGCAATTTGAGAGCGGAGAGTATAAGTTTTTTTTAAATGCAATCCAACATTTTAAATGATCTTTTTTTTGTGGTTTTTCAGGTTTTTCCATAGTTCTTCAAAAAGTCTGTCCCAGTTAAATCATTTCTTTCCATTTTCTTTGATATGGAAAAAAGTTTTCCTAGAATATAAAATGCCTTGGATGTTCTTCTAAGAGGAGCCAGATATCTTACTAAATTGCACATAAGAAAGATCTTTTATGTAGAAGATAGTTTGGTCAAATATGTATCAGTGGGAATAAAAACCACTAACTTAAAGCTTTGATTATGTTACCAAAATGTGTATAATGAAGCAAAAAAATAAAGATTGTTAAAATTCATGATTAAAAGTTTTAATAACTATATTGCATTTATTAATTGCTCTGTCCATACCAAGGAACATCCAGATGTTTTACACTGATGTTCTGAATATCTTTATATTTTTATAATTTAGCTATAGATCAAATAATTAAGGCAGAAGTTTTTAATCAAGTGTTAGAACCTTCATTAAACTGTAATGCTGTTCCAGCTAAATTTAATTCTTGTACATGGAAGTGCTACAAGCTAGTCGGTTACATCATAATTTGGTGGATATACCACTGAATTATATCCTGCCTTTCAGAAGCTTCTTGGAAAGAAAAAATAGTTTAAACAAGAACATTTAGAAATCCAGGTTATCAGACCTTTGAATATATGTGCCAGATGTATTATTATAAACTTTTCTTTTAAAACATTATTCATTGTAAACTGCTAAGATTTGTAACTGCAATAGGCAAACTTGGGGAAATACAATAATTTGGGAATGTAAGTCAAACAAAAAAAATATTTTCCACATGAAGCTTGCCTTTGAGCTGGATATCAGTTCTTGACAATAAAAAGTTAGAAAATTTAATTCTGGTTATTTAAGACACTTCAAGACATAAGGAGAAATAACCTGATACATCAACTAAATGATGGTATGACTTTTTTCCCCTCATTTCTATTTTAATATGGTACATGGATTGTTAAAACAGTTTCAAAGGCATTACTAGTTAAAGGGATTACTGAAATCCTAAACTCACTTGGTCACAGTTCAGTTTAGAACTGGGTTGCTGTGATCAGTTCTCTGCCCAGGGACCCACTGTTCTAAATAGCAATACTGAATTATAAACTTTGCAGAGAAATTTTCATCTATAAATCAAGTTCTATTAAAATCAATATAAGTTAATTTCTGCATCAGATCATTGCATCTTAGTGTTTTAAATATAATTAAGATACCAAGATATACATTCACATTTTTCAGACTCTGCCTGGGGAAGTTCAATGTTCAGTGAGCCTGGAATATGTTTCTGTCAGTGTTGTGGCATGTCTGTGCAGGGAAGCCTAATCCTTGTCAGATACACTCGAGGCCCTTTTTTTTTAACTGTGCAAAAATGAAAAATACAAGTTTTGGATTTAGCTGTTCCAAGGCACATAAAAATTTAACAACACATTTTAGAAGCAGACTCATCATGACCCAGTTAGATAAACACTCGTGAGTTTTGAGATTAGCAAGATAATATTTTTCAAAAGACTTCTGACTGGATTTTCTGAGATTCTTACTATTCTGACTGTCAGTGTTTCTCACAGGAATATTGAGGTATATAGTGTGTCAGATGGTGTCCATAACACCCCAACAACAAAAATATAAAGATTTGGAGTTCAGTTGCCCATATACCAATATATATGGCTGAGATACTGCTGTGTGTCTCTCAGCCTTTTGTGTTATGTGACCATTACCCATTAGCCCATTACCCAGGTCGTCCAACACAAAGGCTGAACCAGTACCTCAACTCACCACAGGGTCTTATTGAAAAACCAATCAATCTGCATACATCAACTCCATCAACCAATCAAGAAGTAACAACACAGCCAACTCTGGCAGTTTAAAAAACAGCCACTATCACACACTTCTCCCAGAAGAAAAGCTGAAGACACCAGCCTGAAGATGATGGATGAGATTTCATCGAAACGCGTTGCCAAGATACTCTCAATCTTACACAGGACAAGAGGCGAATACACCAAGACATATATATATATATATATATATATATATATATATATATATATATATTTGTAGATTTTCATGGGTAAAGGTATGTAGGTCTTGGTGTATTGGGTCTTGTCCCATGTAAGATTGAGAATGGCGACATTTCGACAGATCCCACTCACCATCTTCAGGCTCTCGGCTTTGTGCTTGTTAGCAAAGCGTGATCTGAGCTGCCTTCTCTCTATAAATACTTGTGAAAACGGCCAAGGTATTCTCAATCTACAGGACAAGACCGAATACACCAAGACCTACATATATATATATATATATATATATATATATATATATATATATATAACTTATTGAAAACATTAATTTAGAAAACTATACATCCATTAATTTTGTAGACAGACAACTAAAATGTAATAACAATGCCTGCTATTTCAGAGCAAGAATCCCTTTTCCTCCCTGTTTCTTATCATATGGGTTTTTTTTAATTAAATGGGCATTTTTCTTGCAATATATCCCACCACTTTTAGTTTTTATTGATTCTGAAATGCATCAAGGTCGATGGTGGGATTCAATTTTTACTACTGGTTCTGTGGGTGTGGTTTGGTGGTAGTAGCAGGGAAGGATACTGTAAAATTTCCAATCAAAGGTGATATTTGCCAGTTCTCCGGACTACTCAAATTTCCTACCGGTTCTCCAGAACTGGTCAGAACCTGCTGAATACCACCTCTGATCAAGATGGGTGACAAAGATATTGGATCATGAATTGAGAATTCTTATCCCTGTCTTGGGGGCATGTGTTTATGTGTACATGTGCATGCACTATATCTTTTGAGGATACTTTTGGTCCAGAGCGTAAGTATTTCACTGAGTCTCTACTTATCATAAGGTTGCACATTTGGTGGGAAAAAATACCACTGAGCATGAAATCCTTTATCTCACTACTGTTGAAGTTTCAAAAAGACATTCTTTAAAGTGGGAATGTCAGGAAGAGAACACCTTTTCACTGTAATTATCAGAATAAATAGAATTAAACTAAACCTTGCACCTTGCTATCTTAAATCTCTTAGTAATGACAGTCAACTGAATTATGAATAGTTTGCTGCTAGTTGCTGGAATGCTTTAAACATTACCTTCAAACGCA
>CM019148.1:89322810-89337416 GCA_009733165.1 Naja naja | reverse complement strand
CCACTTTCAGAAAAGACAACTGTGTTTTAGCTACATTAACTTGCAAACCATTATTCCTTCAACATTTAACAGCGGTTATTCTTCAGGATAAAATTTGGTATCACCCCATACTATTTTACATTGAAAATTTATTTATTTAGCATATTTATAGAGGTCATGCAACCACTGATTTGTATTGAGTCATTTGATTGAATGGATGCAAAAATATTAATTATGATTAAAGTAATTAAATAAAATAAGACAGAGTTCCTAATTTGTAATAAGTGAATAGACAAAACATTGTATAATAATCAAAAATACAGTGTGTTGGGGTCTATTTGTTTTATATATTTAGTCTACTTTATCTGCCTCAATCTAACTAAATGAATCACATTTATCATGACTAACTTGTCTCAGTGATTTTACAAACCTGATATAATCTGCAAAGAAAAGAAGGGAAATCAATGACTCTGATTCTCTTTCAGTGCAATTAGATCAGATCAGATTCTGCATCAGCTTCTAACCATGCCTATTGTCCAAACATTCAGACTCCTTCTGCCCTAAAAGATTTTACATGTGTGTGTGAATAAATAGTTTAAGTGAAATCAAACCTATAACCCTGGGTGACATTCAGGAATGTTAGATTTTTAGCGGATACTGTGGTTGCCTAGCTTACTCTTGAGTATTTTATCCCATTGTGTATGCCTGCAAGACATGATTAAGTACTATTTCAGTTATCCAACCTCTTTCTTTTCATCTCTTTCCTACTTACACCCAAATATTCATATACTGTATCTAGCTGCTCTAGATTAGCATTATATGCAGAGACCAAGTGTTAGAACATCTGGCCATTATCGCAACATCAACCTTCCGGCTATTTAGAAGAGACTCCTTTGAAGCTGGACTATCTAGTACATGGGAAAGTGCATTGCTTCTGAGTTGTGTAATGTGTTCCCTAGGGAAGTATGCTTCCTTTCCACTCTCCCAATATTCAGAAAGATGGTAACAACAGATCTCTTCTGCCATGCTTTTAATTATTAATTTATGTCAATGTTTAATTTTAATTTTGATTTTACTTGTCTTAATCTTTTCATTTGTGCTTTATATTTTTTATTGTTAATGGTTGAAAACATTAGTTTAGGTGGAAATCTATCAAATAATGCGTGTATGTATGTGTGAGAGGAGGGAGGGAGGGACGGAAGGAGAAAGAGAGAGAGAGAGAGAGAGAGAGAAGAGAGAGAGAGAAAGAGAAACTTTTAATTATTTTTTTCACACCTGTGGCAAATGATTCCAAAATAGTTACTAGAGAAGACTCATTGGTTTCTGAAGAGTTCTGTGGATAGCCTTCTAGCAGGATAGTTTATTATTTATTATTTATTAATTGGATTTCTAAGCCGCCCCATCTCCCTGAGGACTTGGGGTGGCGTACAATAAAAACAATACAAATATACAATTAAAAGAGATTAAATCAAATAAGAAACCCAATTACAGTCTAAAACACTAAAAACAGTCATTAAAACTCCCCCACACACCCCTTCAGTCCAGGTCAGTGAGTTGGAACAACCATGTTTTTAGGCCCCGGCGGAAAGAGCGGAGGTCAGGGGCCACCCGAAGCTTCAGGGGCAGTTGGTTCCATAGGGTGGGTGCTCCCACAGAGAAGGCCCTACCCCTATAGGGGTCACCAGCCGACATTGTCTGGCTGACGGAACCCCAAGGAGGCCCTGTCTGTGAGAGCGCACAAGACGATGTGAAACAGTCGCTGGCAGCAGGGTCTCCTGTAGATATCCCGGACCTAAGCCATATAGTTTATATAGATCAGGGGTGTCAAACTCGTGTCATAACAGCAGCGTCACATGATGTATTGGGACTCTCCCCACTTTGCTAAACCGGACATGGGTGTGGCCAGCACATTACACATCCAGCCCACAGGCCCTGAGTTTGACAGCCAGATATAGATCATAAGCCATTAGGACAGCAAATTAATAGGCATGGCCTTCTTTTTCAGGGCACCTACAGATAAATGGGCACTTGGAGAATAGGCTATACTACACCTTAAAAGAGGTAACTGAAAAACTAATAAGTTGCTTGAGCTCAAAGTATGCAACTGAAGCCATGCTGGCTCTTTCACCAACCAGCAAATTCGAGAATAAGTCCTCTTCTTTAGAAGGCATTACTCCAAGGCTGGAAACAATCTCAATGCAGCTTTTTTTTTTTTACAAAAAAAAAAACACATATCTTTCATTCTGTCAGTGATGAAATAAGTTTGGATTAAAGCCAATTATATTTGTAGTGTATGTGGGAATGCAAAGAAACAACATATGTCAAATTCCTGAGATAAAGGGAATGATATACTTTACCCCCCACTCAATCCTTCCTGAATTACAGTAAGGTGTGGAAAATCATGGAATTTTTTCATAATAAGTGGCAAATTCCTTCTGTCTTCTGGTGAATAATTTTGATAGCTGGTTCATTCCTCTCACACCTCTATAGTGACCCTCCCCCCAATGCTGCAGGTTCATAGGATGTTTGATTTATTCATTTAGAAAACTTACATTACTATCTATTTTATACAGAGTTCTCCAAACTTGGCAACTTTATAACTATCCTGGCTGGAGAATTCTGGGAGTTGAAGTCCACAAGTTTTAAAATTGCCAAGTTTGGAGACCCCTGATTTTATATATGATAATCCTAGGCAGCTCATAATGATATTCTATAAAATCAGAATAAATATAACAAAAAACTTATAGCATCAACACATGGGGGCACAGAGATTAAAGTGCAGAATTGCTGGCAAACTCTGTCCACAGCCTGGAGTTTGAACCTGATGGGCTCAAGGTTGATTCAGCCTTCTATCCTTCTGAGATTGATAAAATGAGGGCGTAGACTGTTGGGGGAAATATGCAAATAATGCTTCTATATTGTAAACTGCCCAGAGAGTTCTGTAAAGTGCTATGGTGCAATGTATATCAGCTTAAATGCTTGTGGGGCTCACTTCCATCCTAGTTCAATGCCTAGATTAAGAGCCAGGTCTTCATAGCCTTCTGTGGGGCTATAATAAGGAGGGACACTTTCAAATCTCTGACATCAAGCTGAACCACAAAAAGGTGCATCTCTAAGGTTGCACCAGATGGTAACATTTAAGGAAAAAGCACATGGAGTGTCCCCCCCCATCTAATCTGGTAGGACGAGCAGATATTCATAGGGAGAGGTGTAATTTCTAGGTAGCTCCAATGCATTACAGTAATCCAATCAAGAGGTGATTAAGGCATAAATGACACTATGCAAGGTCTCCTAGTCCAGGCAAAGGCACAACAGCCAGAACAGTTCTGAAAAATGGCTGCTTTTTTTTTTTAGCAAAAGAAAGTTTGTGCTGCTAAAATCAGCTGGTATTGTATTGTCACCTCTGAGTTTTGTTTTATGTTATCATCTACAGCAGGGGTATCAAACTCATGGCATCACGGCGGCATCACGTGATGTATCGGTACCTTTTCCCCATTCGCTAAATCAGGCGCGGGCATGGCCAGCACGTAATGCATTTGGCCTGTGGGCCGGGAGTTTGACAGCCCTGATTTACAGGGAAATGGAGGTAGGGGAAAGATTTCCCAGTTTTGGCCCTACATGTGAGTCTGGAAGCTGGTGTCAATTTCATATTTGTGGGAGACCCTGCTGCCAATAACGGTTTCCCAACGTCCCGTGCACTCCCACTAGCACGGCCTCCTCTGGGTGCCGTCGGCCAAGCAATGCTGGCTGGTGACCCCCAGGAGTAGGGCCTTCTCTGTGGGAGCACCCACCCTATGGAATCAGCTACCCCTGGAGCTTCGGGTGGCCCCTGACCTCCGATCTTTCCGCCGTGGCCTAAAAACATGGCTGTTCCAACTCGCCGACCCGGACTGATGGAGGGGAGGGGATTTTAGCAGTAGTTTTATAAATTTTATTGGCTTTGTGAGATTTCTTATTTAATTGCTTTTTAATTTTTGTACTGTTCTTTTTTATTATTGTAAGCTGCCCTGAGTCCTTCGGGAGATAGGGCAGCATAGAAATCTCATAAATAAATAAATAAATAAATAAATAAATAAATAAATAAATATTTCCCAAGGACTTGAGATAGACAGTTATTGTTTAACAGTGTTAAAGTGTCACAGGATATAAGCTGTTCCAAGTAAAGCTGCCTTTCGCAAGTGATTGGTGGTGGGTGATTTTGTCAATGCTGATGCAGTTCAGATTTTGGGATTGCATCCAAGGCTGATTATTATTGGCACTATCTTTGCTTTCTTTTGCCACAGTCATTCTACCTCCATTTGCAGGTCTTTGTACTGTATTTTGCGGTTTTCTTTTTATTCTGTTCTGTTGCCTCCAGTACGGCCATGTCCAGTTGTCCACCGTCTAGACAATTTTGTCTTTCTTATGAACAGTTGTTAAATCTGTGGTGTTGTGTGGCTGGTGCTTGACTGTTTTAATTCTACAGTTCCAGAGCATTTTACCTTCTTCATTTTCTATTACTGTGTTAATTTTGTGGTCCCACCAGTTCTTGCTTGCAGGCAAATGTGTCCCCTCCTGCCCAAATATTCCAATGCACTGTTTTTGCCATTTCAGCATCATGTTATTTGTTGTCTGTGTGATCTTCTTGCAGCAGCTAAGCAGGTTATGTTTATCAGAGTAGATGATGTAACTATTTGGCAAGCTAAGAATATATTGCATTCCTTGGTCAAACACATATCACTACATAGAATGTCTAAGCTGCTTGGAAATTCTGGGAATCATCATTCCAACATATCTAGAGAACATCAGGTTACAAAAGACAACCCTGAAGGGATAATAACACTGACCTGTATAAGAATGTTTCCATACAGACTGTTGAAAAAAATCTATTTGTCTGATTTTATATAAGTCCTGTTAAAAGATTGGTCTGGAATTATAGGAATGAAGATGTTAAGAAAGGGGAGGATGACAGCAGAGATTTCATTGAGAACTGGACCAAAGTTCAATCTTTGCGCCTTCAGTAGAATTAACCATGGTATGCTTTGGGGCTGCCTGCAAGGGTTGGGAGTTGACAGCATTATTTTGCAATGTTTCCACATCTTCTTGAGCAAATGGTTTCAACTTGTTTTGTTGGACTGAATGGGCTTTTTGACATTCAAATATGGGTTGCCTCAAAACCTGGCCCTCTTCCCCCGTTTCATTTAATAACTATATGAAGCTGCTATGGGACATCATTCATCAGCTTGTGGTTAGATATTGGTACCAATTTCATATCTCTACTGCAGGCCAAGTAGAAGATGTAGTGGGAATTCTAATCTGGTGCCTTTAGGGTGTGAGGACCTGCATATAGGTACTTAGATTGAATCCCAGCAAGATAGAATTACTATTTGTATTAAAAAAAATTGGTTTTGGAAATATCTATTACTTTTAATGGATTGACACTTGTACAATTGAAGGGTTTTTTTCTCTGTGTGTGGCTCCTGATGGAGCAGTGGGTAAAGACTTCAACTAAGAGAATCATTGGCCATCTTTAACCATTAGACAGTGATTCATGCCTTCTTCATCTCTTTGTTAGATTACTGCAATTTGCTGTACGTGGGGTTATCCTTGAAGTTCTTGAAGACTCTTAGAAGCTATATCTAGTGCAAGATGCAGCTGCCTACATGCTGATCTGTGTCAGCTGATTTATCAAAATAATCCTTATTTTGAGGGAACTGCACTTGTTTCCAGGCTCAGTTCAAATCAAGGTGCTGGTCATTACTTATAAGTCTCATTGGGCTTGGGCCCTTGCTAAATTGGTGCGCTGTCAGGGTTCCGATGATTGCCCTAATTAAATCATGAGCCTCGAGCCAAGCTTCAAAAGAATCCAAAAGATTTATTAGAAGCAATATGTTGGCATTATCCCAGTTGAGGCCAACTCTGACACACGTAATTCATGGTCACCTGTGACCCTGTTTCCCCCTCCTCCCTGGGTGTGTCATATATCAGATTCTGCAATGAAGCATGTTCATGGGCTGGGTATCATCAATCACACTCTCCAATGAAGGATTTTCACAGGGAGAAGATCCGATAGCCTGGCTACAATCTTATTTATTTATTATTATTATTTATTAATGGGACTTATATGCCGCCCCATCTCCGAAGACTGGGCTTACAAATAAAACAACAACAACAATAAATAATTTAAAAGCGAATTAAACTAAATAAGCCCCATTACAACTACAAATTCAACCCATAAAAATTATCCTATAAAAACTATCCCATAAAACCATCCCATCCCAAAAATCACAACCCAGATTGGTTAAACAACCACGTCTTCAAGTCATGGCGGAAGGTGCGGAGGTCAGGGGCCAGGGAGCTCCAGGGAAGTTGGTTCCAGAGGTCTGGGGCATGATAGAATAGGCTCGTCGTCGAGGGGGACCGCCAGCCGGCATTGGCCAGCTGATGGGACCCCAAGGAGTCCTTGCCTATGTGCTCGCACAGGGCGGTTGGCACTCGATGTCGGCAGGAGCAGCTCCCTTAAATATTGGGGACCCATGTCATGAAGGACTTTGTATGTTAACACTAGAACCTTGAATCTCACCCGAGTGCAACCGGCAACCAATGAAGGCAGCGCAGGGAGGGGGTAACATGGGAGAACCGGGAAACTCCCATCACCACCAGCGCCGCCGCATTCTGCACCAGCTGCAATCTCGGATGGTATGCAAGGGCAGTCCTAAATAGAGAGCGTTGCAGTAGTCGAGTCTGGAGGTAACAAGGGCGTGAGTAACCGTCGCGTAGGGCATCTCGGTCCAGAAAAGAGGCGCAACTGGCGAACCAGCGGAGCTGGGCAAAGGCCCCTGGCGGCGGCTCCCACCTGCTCCTCCAACGGGCCGAACATCCAGGAGGACCCCAAGTTCAGCCCTATCCACAGGGGTAATACCACTCCCCGATGGCCAAAGATGGACACTCCAAACTGGGCGAGATGCGGTATGCACAGCCACTCAGTCTTGGCGGGTTGAGGCGAAGCATGTTTCCGTTCATCCAGATCCGTACCGCATCCAGACACTGGGTCATCAGGGAGAGGGCATCACCGATCTGGTTCGGGTGGAAATGTACAGCTGAGTATCATCAGCGTACTGATGGAAACTCACCCCAAAACCGGATGATCTCACCCAGCGGCTTCATGTAGATGTTAAATAGCAGGGGAAGGACTGACCCTGAGGGACCCCACAAGAGAGCACCCTCGAGGTAGACCTCTGTCCCCGCCAATACTGACTGCGATCGCCCGAGGTAGGAGGTGAACCACGAAGCACAGTGCCCCTATACCCAACCCTCGAGCAGAAGGATACCATGGTGATGGTATGAAAGCCGCTGAGAGGTCTAATAGGACCAGGACAGAGGAAAAACCCCTGTCCCGAGCCCTCCAGAGATCATCCATCAGTGCGACCAATGCCGTCTCCGTGCTGAAACCAGGCGGAAGCCCGATTGATCTGGATCCAGGTAGTCCGCTTCATCCAGGAAAAGTGGAAACTGCTGAGCCACCACACTCTCAACAACCTTCGCTAAAAGCGAAGGTTGGAGACTGGACGAAAGTTGTCTAACACGGTAGGGTCCAGGGCAGGCTTCTTCAGAAGGGTCTCACCACCGCCTCCTTCAAGGCGGCGGGAAAACACCCTCCCTTAATGGCGTTGACAACTGCCGGAGCCAACCGGTGACCTCCTGGCGGCATAAGCCAGCCAGGAAGGACACGGGTCCAACAAACATGTGGTGGAACTCAGACGCCGCATAATCCCGTCCACTTCATCCTCGGAAACAGAATCGAACTCCTCCCAGATCATACTGGCCAGACTACCTGTATCTCGTTCCTCAGACCACTGCAAATCAGAGGACAACCCATCCCGAATTCGAGCGATCTTATCCGACAGATATTGACCAGATATCTTTGTAAGATATCTTTGTAAGATAAGCGTGGAATGTACTTCTGGTCCCGCCCTCCCCACTTATGGCAACTTGGAAATATGTTTTATGCATTGTCAGCCATTTCCTCCAAGTATACATTGCTCAAACCACATGATCTATCTGGAAGGACAACTTCTAAGATCAGGGGTAGGCATCTATGGCCCTTTTACAATCTGTAGACTTCAACCTCCAGAATTCCTGAGCCAGTCATGATCTATCTGGGAGGGCTCAGGAATTCATACTGTCTCAGGAAATCTGGAGTTGAAGTCCACAGGTCATAAAGGGGCCATAGTTGCCCACCCTTGCTTAAGATATTGGGGGCAAGGATACAGAGAAGGTCATTTTCTTTACACACACACACACACACATATATGTGTGTGTGTGTGTGTGTACACACAGGTATTAACCATTGTATAGATATAGTTTAGTAAATGGCACACATTTCTCGTTGATTACTTCTTCATCTGCTCTCCCATCTAAGCTCTCTGGATAGGGGAAGATGATATTAAATATGTATTAGATAAGAATGGGGATCATGGTGAGCATGCTTCATTGCTTTCCTGTTTCTTTCTTTGCCTAGTTTTATTGTTCAGCAGGCATTTTGCATCCTTTTCTTTTGTTCTGGCATTTTTCTCCCCTTCTCTGGCTTTTGTAATCATTCTCATTTGTAATTTTCATTGGCAGCATCCAGCAGAAACCCTCACCTTGAGAGGTCACCTTTTCACAGCCTTTTCTATTAGTGTGTTGATTTCCTGGGCATTCAATGGTCCTTTCCCATTTGGCCTCATTTCATGTTTTGAGACCTTCTGATTTGTGCCTTTTAAAATATTCCATTCAGTGAAACATCTGGATTGAAAAGGCCGCATTTTTTTAACACCGGGGGTTGTGTGTTCAAATCTTTGCTGAGTAGTCACTGTGCTCTATGCTGATTCTATAAACTGATAAAGCAATTAATGGCTGCTCATGCAACTTTAAGACTGCATGAAAGAGTTCCTCATGACTAAACAGCATTTCACTTTGCCAAGGCAGACAATCCTTAACCTACTCTCTCCCAGATGTGTTGGAACAACTTTGAAAAGCTCCAGCTTGGTTTTTTCCAGCTTATGAGTGAAGAGAGTTTAGGGGAGGACACACAATTTCCCCAAAATGCATGGGATTGATTACATTGGATTTCAGTCTGTATTATTTTTAAGTGTCAACTGTTTCAGTAATACAGTAAACTATGCATTTACACCTGGGTGAGGAAATTGCAGCTCCAGGGCTCCCTCTGCCCAGCCTATCCTTTTTTTGCAACTGCTCTATAACCTACTCACTTGGATACAGAACACAAAGAAAAACTGCAGCAGAACAGCAAAGAAACACACACATACACATTAAAAATCCCAGTCTTCCAAAGACATCCATAGACATAACTGTCCACTTTGTATCTGTAACTGGCATCCTTCCTCTGCCCAAACATTAAACATGCTTGATGTCTATGGAGATTCTCAGTCATCCAAGTCATGGTGTCCCAAAAATGCTTTTTCAAGAGGCAACTGGAGTTTCTGGTTTTTCTTTGAAGTTATTTTGCTTCTCATCCAAGAAGCTTCTTTAGGTCCCTCCAGTTCTTCATCCAAGAACTGAAGAAGCTTCTTGATTGAGAAACAAAATGTATTCAAAGAAAAACCAGAAAGTCCAGTTGCCTCTTGAACAGGGACATTAATCATGCTTCTTCCAGTCACCAAATGGTCTCCCTTTCTGCACAGTATTCATAATCCTACACCATTATATTACTCTGGCTCTGTGTTTTCCAACATAAGCAACATTCAGATGTGTGAATTACAATTATCAGATTTTCTAGCAATTATCTTTCAAAGTTCTCCAGATTTTTTTTCTAGATGAGGAAAAATATCCAGGCGTGGAAGAGATTTTGAACAATGAACTAGCAGGGGTAACTTATTAATTTTTCCCCTCCTGGTTTCTCCTACAAAACCATATCCTTAAACAGAGAGAAAGTTGGATCCATACCTGTTATATCTGAAGATGAAGATTTTTTTAATTTCTAATAATAATATGTGTGTGTGAGAGAGGGGAAGTGACTGAACTAATCCATATTAAGATGATACTCACAAGGAAGGACATCTAGTGTTTGCATTGATGAAAACTTTCTATTGAAGCCAAGAATGACTAATTCCACTGACTCAAATCTTCCACTCTTTGCAGCTTTTTATTCAAACCATCAGCCCAACAATGAAACAAATACCATAGTCATAAATATCAAAATCATAATTTTTTCCTACTTAACTTCCCAAAGTGCTGAGAAATTAATATTACTACCTTATCAACCTTGGAAATAATGAAACCGAAGAAAATAAACTACAAAACTGAGGGCTAATTTGATGCAGCTGATTGGAGACCGAGGCTCAGTGCTCCATTATATTATGGAATTCTTAGGAGAGTTGAAGTTAGTCAGTATTTTAGCCCAACAAACATTTCATGGAAATAAATGAAGAAAGGATGCTATTTATATCCCTTCGGGTCTGGAACCATATAGATCTAGCTAATGTGTAAGTAAAAAGAAATATATCCTTTAATATAATACTTGTCAATAATCTTTGATAAATATATTGAGAAATTTGGGGCAAGAGGATTTTCACAAAAGGAAGATTACTTCCTGAGTGACAAGATTGGTGATTTTTTGTTCATATGGAGCTTTTATTTCAAATAAAAGCATATTATTGGACATACACCAAGAGTCACAATCTTAATTCCATTTATTGCCATTAGTTCTTCTGAGCTGGTTACAGACAGATAACAGATAATCAGAGTTGGAAGGGACTTTATAGGTCATCTAGTCCAACCCCACACAAGTGGGAGACTTTACACTATTTCTGACAAATGGCAGTCCAATCTCTTCTTGAACGTCTCAAGCGGTGGCACTCCCACAACTTCTGAGGGCTGTTCCATTGGTTGATTGTTCTCACTGTCAGAAAGTTTCTCCTTATTTCCAGGTTAAATCTCTCCTTGTTCAGTTTCCATCCATTATTCCTTGTCTGGCATTCGGGTGCTTTAGAAAATAGCTTGAATCCTTCCTCTCTGTGGCAGTCCCTCAAATAGTGGAAGACTGCTATTATGTCTCCCCTGGTCCTTCTCTTCATCAGACTAACCAAGCCCAGTTCCTGCAACCGTTCTTCATATGCCTTAGTCTCCAGTCCCCTAATCATCCTGGTTGCTCTTCTCTCCACTTTTTCTAGAGTCTCAACATCTTTTTATACATACATAAATGGATACATTAACTATGTTTAAACAACATGCTGAACCAAATCAGATAATGACTTAGCGGATACATTCACAAAAGCTGAAGAGTTAACCTTGGACTGATTATTTGTTTGTTGTAGCTTAGCCTGATATTCAAACTCTGCTCTTGTGACTAATTGATGATTCAGTGTATTGTGTGAACAGAGAACATGGCTTAACTCAACAAGTGAACTGAACTATGTTTTGCATTGAAGATAGCCAGTCTTGCAGTACATTAGTATCCTGGTGATTTCTTTAATGCTATCTTTCTTCATCATGCACAATAATGGTGTCTTGTTATTGAATCAAGTCACTGGTCCATCTACTGTAACTCCCAGGTCCTTCTAGTGACTTGGGAGATTCTCTGGTTTCAGACTGCCCACATCTATCAGAAGCTGCTGGGGAAGAACCTAGGTCCATTTACTTGTTAAAAAGGTATTTTAACATTAAGTTATAGACTTTGTACATGAAGCATAAATCACCTGAGATGCAAATGATAACTCTAGCCTAGATATAAATGAGAAGAAACTGTGCACTGCGTCAGTTTTGGAATTAAAATCAGTGTTGATTTCAAGAAAAGCAGAACCAAGGAAAACAGAATGTCATGATAAAAAAGAAATGGGAAGAAGTAAATTCTACCCATCCTAGTGCAGAGGGTTTATGAAAAGGTATCTTGCACTGGTGTACACATATTTTCTATATATATTGGTTGTATGTAATACGGGAATTCCAGATTCAAAGTGGGCAGCTAATAATAAGAGTTTTGATTTAACAGTGCTGTTTATGTTCTTTTAAAAATATCCAACCAGAAATGTTTACTCTAAGGGTAACCAAGATTTGGAAAAATTTTCGTCTTATTTGAATGTTTCTCTGTAATGACAACCGTGTGTTCAGTGCATGAGTTCATGACTCCCTCTATTGGATAATCTGAAACTAGACTTCAGAATCTATCAGATTTTGCAAATCCAACGATGACAGGTTTTCTGTAATTCTTTATTTGTTATGAAGTCTCAGTCAACACATTATATTCTCATTGCATCTCATATCCAGTGTTTCCTTCCAATAATATTTCTTTTGTTAGATGATGGGCAAGACTGCAATAAGTTTAACTGGCAGAGGGATTTCCTTCTCAATTTTTGCTTTTAAAAATTAGACTTACTTCCCACTGTTTAATGTGAACAAGGATACTTTAATTTCTACTCCAACAGGATTACAAATAGTCTGGCTCAGTACAAGAAAATTTAGCTGGAGTTAAGGGAATAAATGAGAGAATTATAGTGAAATACTTTATATACTATTGAAATAGCATTACATGAAAGCTCTTCAAGATTTATCTTTAAAGGGAGCTTTGCATTGGGTGGAGACATAAATGCAACAGTTGTCTACAGCTCTTTTAAGCAACAATAACTTTTTCAGGATCATGTGGCAGCTGCACAGGCAGTTCCACTTTCTAGTTTAAGAAAATGATACAACTGGTTTAAAAAGAATTACAGATAGATTTTAAGTTTGTCCTTTCATATTCTCCAAGTAACATTTTTCAGAGCTCTACGCAGCTATGCTTTGGTAATTGTTTCATGGAAACAATGGCTCGAAGTATTTTTTCAGAATATATTTCCTTTCCTTTTGAATATAAGCTGAATATCCAATAAATTGGTTTTCCAACTTAAGAGAATCCAGTTTGCCAATTCATTTCCTAAATGGAACTCTTAGAACAAGCATGTTTGCATGTGAATCTAGAAACATGTTTGATTCATGTGCAGGGAGGAGTGAATTGAGGGTGTGGTACTTTGAACCTTATTCTATGTAAATTGCAAGTTGATGATACCTTCCTCTGATTGTACATTACCATGGAATATCCACATGTACAGGTGAAACTCTAAAAATTAGAATATCGTGCAAAGTTCATTTATTTCAGTAATGCAACTTAAAAGGTGAAACTAATATATGAGATAGACTCATTACATGCAAAGCAAGATAGTTCAAGCCGTGATTTGCCATAATTGTGATGATTATGGCTTACAGCTCATGAAAACCCCAAATCCACAATCTCAGAAAATTAGAATATTACATGCAATCAATAAAACAAGTTGTACATAGAACAATATCGGACCTCTGAAAAGTATAAGCATGCATATGTACTCAGTACTTGGTTTGGGCCCTTTTGCAGCAATTACTGCCTCAATGTGGCATGGCATGGAAGCTATCAGCCTGTGGCACTGCTGAGGTGTTATGGAAGACCAGGATGCTTCAATAGCGGCCTTCAGCTCTTCTGCATTGTTTGGTCTCATGTCTCTCATCTTTCTCTTGGCAATGCCCATAGATTCTCTATGGGGTTCAGGTCAGGTGAGTTTGCTGGCCAATCAAGCACAGTAATCCCATGGTCATTGAACCAGGTTTTGGTGCTTTTGGCAGTGTGGGCAGGTGCCAAGTCCTGCTGGAAAATGAAGTCAGCATCCCATAAAGCTCGTCTGCAGAAGGAAGCATGAAGTGCTCCAAAATCTCCTGGTAGACGGCTGTTGACCCTGGACTTAATGAAGCACAGTGGACCAACACCAGCAGATGACATGGCTCCCCAAATCAACACAGACTGTGGAAACTTCACACTGGACTTCAAGCATCTTGCAGTGTGTGCCTCTCCATTCTTCCTCCAGACTCTGGGTCCTTGGTTTCCAAATGAGATGCAAAAGTTGCTCTCATCAGAAAAGAGGACTTTGGACCACTGAGCAACAGACCAGGTCTGTTTTCTTTACCACAGCTAAGACGCTTCTGACGTTGTTTGTTGTTCAGGAGCACTTGAATGACATTTGAAGCCCATGTCCAGGATCCGTCTGTGTGTGGTGGCTCTTGATGCACTGACTCCAGCCTCAGTCCACTCCTTGTGAAAGTCCCCAACACTTTTGAATGGCCTTTTCCTGACAATCCTCTCCAGGCTGCGGTCATCCCTGCTGCTTGTGCACCTTTTCTTCCACACTTTTCCCTTCCACATAACTTTCTATTAATGTGCTTTGATACAGCACTTTGGGAACATCCAACTTCTTTTGCAATTACCTTTTGAGGCTTTCCCTCCTTATGGAGGGTGTCAATGATGGTTTTCTGCACAACTGTCAGGTCAGCAGTCTTTCCCATGATTGTGATTCCTACTGAACCAGACTGAGAGACCATTTAAAGGCTCAGGAACCCTTTGCAGGTGTTATGGCTTAATTAGCTGATTAGAGTGGGACACTTTGAGCCTAGAATATTGCACCTTTTCACAATATTCTAATTTTCTGAGATTGTGGATTTGGGGTTTTCATGAGCTGTAAGCCATAATCATCACAATGGCAAATCACAGCTTGAACTATCTTGCTTTGCATGTAATGAGTCTATCTCATATATTAGTTTCACCTTTTAAGTTGCATTACTGAAAATAAATGAACTTTTGCACGATATTA
>CM019148.1:89283794-89321810 GCA_009733165.1 Naja naja | reverse complement strand
TTTGGTCATCATCTCTTGGATATTTCCACTTTCTCATCTGTCTTTCCAATTTTCTGTTGAATATTTTTCAAGTTTTTTTCATCGTCTTATCTATTTTCTGCTGGTCTTCTCCACCTTTTGATTTGTCTGTTCAATTTTTTTGGGAGATATTCTCATTACTCTTTTTCAACATTTTCTACTTTGTCTGTGAAATTTGAATTCCTTAAAATCTTCTGTAATGTATCCTCTTTTTTTCCCTTTCTGTTGCAGCATGTGCTATTGACTGTGCTGACATATCAGATGATGAAGAAGCAGGAGTTGTTGATTGAGGCTTGAGACTATGCTTTCTACTCATTTATAGTTATTTCCTAGTAGACCCCCAAAAGCAGAGGGCCCTCAAAATAATAAATAAGTAGACAAAAAGGAAAAAGTAAAATTAAAAATATTAAGGAATATAAAAATTAAAGAAACAAAATTCTTCAGGTTCTTGTACACCTTAATCCAGTTGGTTCCACTTGTATACAAAATAGAAAAAGTAAAGAAAAGGAAGGTCTCAAAACAACAACAGGTGATTACCAGTTCAAAAATAAAAAGGAAAAAGGAAGAGACTTCAGGTATTTATATACCCTAATCAATGGCATAACAAGATGAAAAAAAAAGCGAAAAGGGAGCAAATCATAGGCAGAAAAAAAGAAAAAAATCCTGGCTAAAAATTGAAAAAGGGATAATCCAAACAATAAAAATTCAATCAATGGGGGTGGAAAAGATGAGCAGCCACAAATCCAGCCAAAGAAAAAGAAACTACTGCCACCAGATGTTCAAGGCTTTTTAGAATATCAAGTCAAATTTCCAGTAGAATATATTTTCAAGGTCACTTTAGTCTTCTTTCTTTCAGTTCCAACTCTGGGTTCTGCTATCAATAGTTCACAGATGGGCACCTGTGTATACAATCCATTGTGCTCACCCCACTATCTCTTTCAAGAAGGAACTCTATGTCCTTGAATGCAGCTCACATAGGTAAACAAACGAAGAAGAAAGGAATACAATATATCCAAGCCTCTAAATGGCAATGCTTTCACTTTCCTCCTCCCCTCAAGAGCAAGAAAAAGGGGAAAAAGAGAAAAGGCACATTGGCATTGCTCTCTTTTCTAAAAGTTCTTAAAATCATAAACAGCGTTTAATCCAAAAATATTGGTGGAAAAAAGGAAAAGACCATCAGAACAAAAGATTATTTTACATAGAGGAAAAGCCAGTCCCTTTCAAAATCAAATAGTTCCAGAAGAGATAAAAAGAAGAAAAGCCGTCAATCTTAAGAAAAGCTTAATCTCAGCTTATAAACTGTTCTCTTTACTTTTTAAGTCCACTTTCCAGTTATTAGGTGTTCTCTTCAGAAATAAGTAAATAAAAAGAACCTCTCACCAAACTGACACACCTTCATCCGATCTTGCCTTTCTTTTGAGCTGTCCCAGCTTCAGCAGCTTGATGGCTGCCTCTTTTCCGCCGGCAAAAAGCTTCTCCTGGATCAACCAGGGACTTTGCAATGTCCCTGGGATCGACAGGACATGCTCTTTCCCTTCACCATCTCTTCAGGACGGTTTAGGTCCAAATGGACCGTCCAGCTGAGAAGATATCTACAGTGATCCAGGAGCTTCCTGATCTCACGTAGTATCACTGGGACACAAGCCCCGCCCTCCGGAACTCAGTCATTTTTCAATGGCTTATCAAGGATTCCACGGTGAGGTTGATAATATCATCAATGAAAGTGAAGCTTCTCCAAATGAAAAGTGAACCCCACAATCCTAAACCTTTCACTATAGGCTCCAATAAACACGAGACTCAGCTTGCTTTCTCAGGGAATGAATAGCTATCATCTCTTCAAGGCCCTCTCAGCAAGAAGATAAAGCCTTGTCACATATGGAGAAAGACTGAATCCTTAACCGAATTTCAGTCTCTTCAATCTGAAAAAGATATGGGTCTGCAAATTCAGATGTGATGTCCTTCAGGGGACAAAACTGAAGCACACATAACATTATCAGACTATACAAGGTTAACTTGGGCTTTTGCTAAGACTACATCCTGATATAGTTGTTTCAGTAGGAAAAAAGAAAAATGTCAACCTGGAGGGCTTACTAGGAGCTAACCAAAATCAAAGGTTATTCATAAATCTAAAAGGGCTTCTAGGATTATTTTGCAAGTCAAGAGGTTGCTTGAATAGACTGAATTTAATGATTTGGCCTTGCCTACTGAGATATGACTTTTGCTCACCCATTTGCTGTATTCTGGCTGCTTAGATCCTTTCAACTCCTAATATTAGGAATAAGAATCACAGTTCTCCAATTGATTATTTGGCTCAAACTTCCATTATCCCCCAACAATGTCTGAAGGGACACATGAGATTCTACAGGTGAAACTCGAAAAATTAGAATATCGTGCAAAAGTTCATTTATTTCAGTAATGGCAACTTAAAAGGTGAAACTAATATACGAGATGGACTCATTACATGCAAAGCAAGATAGTTCAAGCTGTGATTTGCCATAATTGTGATGATTATGGCTTTCAGCTCATGAAAACCCCAAATCCACAATCTCAGAAAATTAGAATATTGTGAAAAGGTGCAATATTCTAGGCTCAAAGTGTCCCACTCTAATCAGCTAATTAAGCCATAACACCTGCAAAGGGTTCCTGAGCCTTTAAATGGTCTCTCAGTCTGGTTCAGTAGGAATCACAATCATGGGAAAGACTGCTGACCTGACAGTTGTGCAGAAAACCATCATTGACACCCTCCATAAGGAGGGAAAGCCTCAAAAGGTAATTGCAAAAGAAGTTGGATGTTCCCAAAGTGCTGTATCAAAGCACATGAATAGAAAGTTATGTGGAAGGGAAAAATGTGGAAGAAAAAGGTGCACAAGCAGCAGGGATGACCGCAGCCTGGAGAGGATTGTCAGGAAAAGGCCATTCAAAAGTGTTGGGGACTTTCACAAGGAGTGGACTGAGGCTGGAGTCAGTGCATCAAGAGCCACCACACACAGACAGATCCTGGACATGGGCTTCAAATGTCATATTCCTCTTGTCAAGCTGCTCCTGAGCAACAAACAATGTCAGAAGCGTCTTACCTGGGCTAAAGAAAAACAGAACTGGTCTGTTGCTCAGTGGTCCAAAGTCCTTTTTTCCGATGAGAGCACCTTTTGCATCTCATTTGGAAACCAAGGACCCAGAGTCTGGAGGAAGAATGGAGAGCACACACTGCAAGATGCTTGAAGTCCAATGTGAAGTTTCCACAGTCTGTGTTGATTTGGGGAGCCATGTCATCTGCTGGTGTTGGTCCACTGTGCTTCATTAAGTCCAGGGTCAATGCAGCCATCTACCAGGAGATTTTGGAGCACTTCATGCTTCCTTCTGCAGACGAGCTTTATGGGGATGCTGACTTCATTTTCCAGCAGGACTTGGCACCTGCCCACACTGCCAAAAGCACCAAAACCTGGTTCAATGACCGTGGGATTACTGTGCTTGATTGGCCAGCAAACTCACCTGACCTGAACCCCATAGAGAATCTATGGGGCATTGCCAAGAAAAAGATGAGAGACATGAGACCAAATAATGCAGAAGAGCTGAAGGCCGCTATTGAAGCATCCTGATCTTCCATAACACCTCAGCAGTGCCACAGGCTGATAGCTTCCATGCCATGCCACTGAGGCAGTAATTGCTGCAAAGGGGCCCAAACCAAGTACTGAGTATATATGCATGCTTATACTTTTCAGAGGTCCGATATTGTTCTATGTACAATCCTTGTTTTATTGATTGCATGTCATATTCTAATTTTCTGAGATTGTGGATTTGGGGTTTTCATGAGCTGTAAGCCATAATCATCACAATTATGGCAAATCACGGCTTGAACTATCTTGCTTTGCATGTAATGAGTCTATCTCATATATTAGTTTCACCTTTTAAGTTACATTACTGAAATAAATGAACTTTTGCACGATATTCTAATTTTTAGAGTTTCACCTGTACATGGGATATTCCATGGTAATGTACAATCAGAGGAAGGTATCATCAACTTGCAATTTCCATAGAATAAGGTTCAAAGTACCACACCAATACACTCCTCCCTGCACATGAATCAAACATGTTTCTAGATTCACATGCAACATGCTTGTTCTAAGAGTTCCATTTTAGGAAATGAATTGGCAAACTGGATTCTCTTAAGTTGGAAACTAATTTATTGATATTCAGCTTATATTCAAAAGGAAAGGAAATATATTCTGAAAAAATATATTCTGAGCCATTGTTTCATGAAACAATTACCAGCATAGCTGCGTAGAGCTCTGAAAATGTTACTTGGAGAATATGAAAGGACAAACTTAAAATCTATCTGTAATTCTTTTAAACCAGTTGTATCATTTTCTAAAACTAGAAAGTGGAATTGCTCAGTGCAGCTGCCACATGATCCTGGAAAAGTTATTGCTGTTTAAAGAGCTGTAGACAACTGCTGTATTTATGTCTCCACCCAATGCAAAGCTCCCTTTAAAGATAAATCTGAAGAGCTTTCATGTAATGCTATCATTTAATAGTATATAAAGTATTTCACTATAATTCTCTCATTTATTCCCACTCCAGCTAAATTTTCTTGTGCTGAGCCAGACTATTTGTAATCCTGTTGGAGTAGAAATTAAAGTATCCTTGTTCACATTAAAACAGTGGGAAAGGGGGCCCACTTTTAAAAGCAAAAATTGAGAAGGAAATCCTCAGTTGTGCTAAACTTATTGCAGTCTGCCCATCTAACAAAAGAAATATTATTGGAAGGAAACACTGGATATGAGATGCAATGAGAATATAATGTGTTGGACTGAGACTTCATAACAAATAAAGAATTACAGAAAACCTGCCATCGTTGATTTGCAAAAATCTGATAGATTCTGAAGTCTAGTTGTGAGATTATCCAATAGAGGGAGTCATGAACTCATGCACTGAACACACGGTTGTCATTACAGAGAAACATTCAAATAAGCATCGAGCAACTTTTCCATAATCTTGGTTACCCTTAGAGTAAACATTTCTGGTTGATATTTTTTAAAAGAACATAAATAGCACTGTTAAATCAAAACTCTTTATTATCAGCTGTCAATTTTGAATCTGAATTCCCTGCAATTACATACAACTAATATATAGAAATAATGTGTACACCAGTGCAAGATACCTTTTCATAAACCCTCTGCACTAGGATGGTAGAATTTACTTCTTCCCATTTCATTTTTTTATCATGACATTCTGTTTTCCTTGGTTCTGCTTTTCTTGAAATCAACACTGATTTTAATTCCAAAACTGACGTGTGCACAGTTTCTTCTACTTATGTCTAAGGCTAGAGTTATCATTTGCATCTCAGGTGATTTATGCTTCATGTACAAAGTCTATAACTTAATGTTAAAATACCTTTTTTAACAAGTAAATGGACCTAGGTTCTTCCCCAGCAGCTTCTGATAGATGTGGGCAGTCTGAAACCAGAGAATCTCCCCAAGTCACTAGAAGGACCTGGGAGTTACAGTAGATGGACCAGTGACTTGATTCAATAATCAGATACCATTATTATTGTGCATGATGAAGAAAGATAGCATTAAAGAAATCACCAGGATACTAATGTACTGCAAGACTTGGCTATCTTCACGTAAACATAGTTCAGTTCACTTATTGAGTTAAGCCATGTTCTCTGTTCACACAATACACTGAATCATCAATTAGTCACAAGAGCAGAGTTTGCATATCAGGCTAAGCTACAACAAACAAATAATCAGTCCAAGGTTAACTCTTCTTAAGCTTTGTGAATGTATCCGCTAAGTCATTATCTGATTTGGTTCAGCATGTTGTTTAAACATAGTTAATGTATCCATTTATGTATGTATAAAAAGATGTTGAGACTCTAGAAAAAGTGGAGAGAAGAGCAACCAGGATGATTAGGGGACTGGAGACTAAGGCATATGAAGAATGGTTGCAGGAACTGGGCTTGGCTAGTCTGATGAAGAGAAGGACCAGGGGAGACATAATAGCAGTCTTCCACTATTTGAGGGACTGCCACAGAGAGGAAGGATTCAAGCTATTTTCTAAAGCACCCGAATGCCAGACAAGGAATAATGGATGGAAACTGAACAAGGAGAGATTTAACCTGGAAATAAGGAGAAACTTTCTGACAGTGAGAACAATCAACCAATGGAACAGCTTGCCCTCAGAAGTTGTGGGAGTGCCACCGCTTGAGACCTTCAAGAAGAGATTGGACTGCCATTTGTCAGAAATAGTGTAAAGTCTCCCACTTGTGCGGGGGGTTGGACTAGATGACCTATAAAGTCCCTTCCAACTCTGATTATCTGTTATCTGTCTGTAACCAGCTCAGAAGAACTAATGGCAATAAATGGAATTAAGATTGTGACTCTTGGTGTATGTCCAATAATATGCTTTTATTTGAAACAAAAGCTCCATATGAACAAAAAATCACCAATTTTGTCATTCAGGAAGTAATCTTCCTTTTGTGAAAATCCTCTTGCCCCAAATTTCTCAATATATTTATCAAAGATTATTGACAAGTATTATATTAAAGGATATATTTCTTTTTACTTACACATTAGCTAGATCTATATTGTTCCAGACCCGAAGGGATATAAATAGCATTCTTTCTTCATTTATTTCCATGAAATGTTTATTGGGCTAAAATACTGACTAACTTCAACTCTCCTAAGAATTCCATAATATAATGGAGCACTGAGCCTCTCCAATCAGCTGCATCAAATTAGCCCTCAGTTTTGTAGTTTATTTTCTTCGGTTTCATTATTTCCAAGGTTGATAAGGTAGTAATATTAATTTCTCAGCACTTTGGGAAGTTAAGTAGGAAAAATTATGATTTTGATATTTATGACTATGGTATTTGTTTCATTGTTGGGCTGATGGTTTGAATAAAAGCTCCAAAGAGTGGAAGATTTGAGTCAGTGGAATTAGTCATTCTTGGCTTCAATAGAAAGTTTTCATCAATGCAAACACTAGATGTCCTTCCTTGTGAGTATCATCTTAATATGGATTAGTTCAGTCACTTCCCCTCTCTCACACACACATATTATTATTAGAAATTAAAAAATCTTCATCTTCAGATATAACAGGTATGGATCCAACTTTCTCTCTGTTTAAGGATATGGTTTTGGTAGGAGAAACCAGGAGGGGAAAAAGCATTAATAAGTTACCCCTGCTAGTTCATTGTTCAAAATCTCTTCCACGCCTGGATATTTTTCCTCATCTAGAAAAAAAATCTGGAGAACTTTGAAAGATAATTGCTAGAAAATCTGATAATTGTAATTCACACATCTGAATGTTGCTTATGTTGGAAAACACAGAGCCAGAGTAATATAATGGTGTAGGATTATGAATACTGTGCAGAAAGGGAGACCATTTGGTGACTGGAAGAAGCATGATTAATGTCCCAAAGCTGCTTTTTCAAGAGGCAACTGGACTTTCTGGTTTTTCTTTGAATACATTTTGTTTCTCAATCAAGAAGCTTCTTCAGTTCTTGAATGAAGAACTGGAGGGACCTAAAGAAGCTTCTTGGATGAGAAGCAAAATAACTTCAAAGAAAAACCAGAAACTCCAGTTGCCTCTTGAAAAAGCATTTTTGGGACACCATGACTTGGATGACTGAGAATCTCCATAGACATCAAGCATGTTTAATGTTTGGGCAGAGGAAGGATGCCAGTTACAGATACAAAGTGGACAGTTATGTCTATGGATGTCTTTGGAAGACTGGGATTTTAATGTGTATGTGTGTGTTTCTTTGCTGTTCTGCTGCAGTTTTTCTTTGTGTTCTGTATCCAAGTGAGTAGGTTATAGAGCAGTTGCAAAAAAAAAGGATAGGCTGGGCAGAGGGAGCCCTGGAGCTGCAATTTCCTCACCCAGGTGTAAATGCATAGTTTACTGTATTACTGAAACAGTTGACACTTAAAAATAATACAGACTGAAATCCAATGTAATCAATCCCATGCATTTTTGGGGGAAATTGTGTGTCCCTCCCCCTAAACTCTCTTCACTCATAAGCTGGAAAAAACCAAGCTGGAGCTTTTCAAAGTTGTTCCAACACATCTGGGAGAGAGTAGGTTAAGGATTGTCTGCCTTGGCAAAGTGAAATGCTGTTTAGTCATGAGGAACTCTTTCATGCAGTCTTAAAGTTGCATGAGCAGCCATTAATTGCTTTATCAGTTTATAGAATCAGCATAGAGCACAGTGACTACTCAGCAAAGATTTGAACACACAACCCCTCCGGTGTTAAAAAAAATGCGGCCTTTTCAATCCAGATGTTTCACTGAATGGAATATTTTAAAAGGCACAAATCAGAAGGTCTCAAAACATGAAATGAGGCCAAATGGGAAAGGACCATTGAATGCCCAGGAAATCAACACACTAATAGAAAAGGCTGTGAAAAGGTGACCTTCTCAAGGTGAGGGTTTCTGCTGGATGCTACCAATGAAAATTACAAATGAGAATGATTACAAAAGCCAGAGAAGGGGAGAAAAATGCCAGAACAAAAGAAAAGGATGCAAAATGCCTGCTGAACAATAAAACTAGGCAAAGAAAGAAACAGGAAAGCAATGAAGCATGCTCACCATGATCCCCATTCTTATCTAATACATATTTAATATCATCTTCCCCTATCCAGAGAGCTTAGATGGGAGAGCAGATGAAGAAGTAATCAACAAGAAATGTGTTCCATTTACTAAACTATATCTATACAATGGTTAATACCTGTGTGTGTAAATAAAATGACCTTCTCTGTATCCTTGCCCCCAATATCTTAAGCAAGGGTGGGCAACTATGGCCCCTTTATGACCTGTGGACTTCAACTCCAGATTTCCTGAGACAGTATGAATTCCTGAGCCCTCCCAGATAGATCATGACTGGCTCAGGAATTCTGGAGGTTGAAGTCTACAGATTGTAAAAGGGCCATAGATGCCCACCCCTGATCTTAGAAGTTGTCCTTCCAGATAGATCATGTGGTTTGAGCAATGTATACTTGGAGGAAATGGCTGACAATGCATAAAACATATTTCCAAGTTGCCATAAGCGGGGGACCAGAAGTACATTCCACGCTTATCTTACAAAGATTGTAGCCAGGCTACCGGATCTTCTCCCTGTGAAAATCCTTCATTGGAGAGTGTGATTGATGATACCCAGCCCATGAACATGCTTCATTGCAGAATCTGATATATGACACACCCAGGGAGGAGGGGGAAACAGGGTCACAGGTGACCATGAATTACGTGTGTCAGAGTTGGCCTCAACTGGGATAATGCCAACATATTGCTTCTAATAAATCTTTTGGATTCTTTTGAAGCTTGGCTCGAGGCTCATGATTTAATTAGGGCAATCATTGGAACCCTGACAGCGGCACCAATTTAGCAAGGGCCCAAGCCCAATGAGACTTATAAGTAATGACCAGCACCTTGATTTGAACTGAGCCTGGAAACAAGTGCAGTTCCCTCAAAATAAGGATTATTTTGATAAATCAGCTGACACAGATCAGCATGTAGGCAGCTGCATCTTGCACTAGATATAGCTTCTAAGAGTCTTCAAGAACTTCAAGGATAACCCCACGTACAGCAAATTGCAGTAATCTAACAAAGAGATGAAGAAGGCATGAATCACTGTCTAATGGTTAAAGATGGCCAATGATTCTCTTAGTTGAAGTCTTTACCTACTGCTCCATCAGGAGCCACACACAGAGAAAAAACCCCTTCAATTGTACAAGTGTCAATCCATTAAAAGTAATAGATATTTCCAAAACCAATTTTTTAAATACAAATAGTAATTCTATCTTGCTGGGATTCAATCTAAGTACCTATATGCAGGTCCTCACACCCTAAAGGCACCAGATTAGAATTCCCACTACATCTTCTACTTGGCCTGCAGTAGAGATATGAAATTGGTACCAATATCTAACCACAAGCTGATGAATGATGTCCCATAGCAGCTTCATATAGTTATTAAATGAAACGGGGAAGAGGGCCAGGTTTTGAGGCAACCCATATTTGAATGTCAAAAAGCCCATTCAGTCCAACAAAACAAGTTGAAACCATTTGCTCAAGAAGATGTGGAAACATTGCAAAATAATGCTGTCAACTCCCAACCCTTGCAGGCAGCCCCAAAGCATACCATGGTTAATTCTACTGAAGGCCGCAAAGATTGAACTTTGGTCCAGTTCTCAATGAAATCTCTGCTGTCATCCTCCCTTTCTTAACATCTTCATTCCTATAATTCCAGACCAATCTTTTAACAGGACTTATATAAAATCAGACAAATAGATTTTTTTCAACAGTCTGTATGGAAACATTCTTATACAGGTCAGTGTTATTATCCCTTCAGGGTTGTCTTTGTAACCTGATGTTCTCTAGATATGTTGGAATGATGATTCCCAGAATTTCCAAGCAGCTTAGACATTCTATGTAGTGATATGTGTTTGACCAAGGAATGCAATATATTCTTAGCTTGCCAAATAGTTACATCATCTACTCTGATAAACATAACCTGCTTAGCTGCTGCAAGAAGATCACACAGACAACAAATAACATGATGCTGAAATGGCAAAAACAGTGCATTGGAATATTTGGGCAGGAGGGGAAACATTTGCCTGCAAGCAAGAACTGGTGGGACCACAAAATTAACACAGTAATAGAAAATGAAGAAGGTAAAATGCTCTGGAACTGTAGAATTAAAACAGTCAAGCACCAGCCACACAACACCACAGATTTAACAACTGTTCATAAGAAAGACAAAATTGTCTAGACGGTGGACAACTGGACATGGCCGTACTGGAGGCAACAGAACAGAATAAAAAGAAAACTGCAAAATACAGTACAAAGACCTGCAAATGGAGGTAGAATGACTGTGGCAAAAGAAAGCAAAGATAGTGCCAATAATAATCAGCGCCTTGGATGCAATCCCAAAATCTGAACTGCATCAGCATTGACAAAATCACCCACCACCAATCACTTGCGAAAGGCAGCTTTAATTAGAACAGCTTATATCCTGTGACACTTTAACACTGTTAAACAATAACTGTCTATCTCAAGTCCTTGGGAAATATTTATTTATTTATTTATTTATTTATTTATTTATTTATTTATGAGATTTCTATGCTGCCCTATCTCCCGAAGGACTCAGGGCAGCTTACAATAATAAAAAGAACAGTACAAAAATTAAAAGCAATTAAATAAGAAATCTCACAAAGCCAATAAAATTTATAAAACTACTGCTAAAATCCCTCCCTCCATCAGTCCGGTCGGAGTTGGAACAGCCATGTTTTAGGCCACGGCGGAAAGATCGGAGGTCAGGGGCCACCAAGCTCCAGGGGTAGCTGATTCCATAGGGTGGGTGCTCCCACAGAGAAGGCCCTACTCCTGGGGTCACCAGCCAGCATTGCCTGGCCGACGGCACCCAGAGGAGGCCGTGCTAGTGGGAGTGCATGGGACATTGGGAAACCGTTATTGGCAGCAGGGTCTCCCACAAATATGAAATTGACACCAGCTTCCAGACTCACATGTAGGGCCAAAACTGGGAAATCTTTCCCCTACCTCCATTTCCCTGTAAATCAGGGCTGTCAAACTCCCGGCCCACAGGCCAAATACATTACGTGCTGGCCATGCCCATGCCTGATTTAGCGAATGGGAAAAAGGTACCGATACATCACGTGATGCCGCCGTGATGCCATGAGTTTGATACCCCTGCTGTAGATGATAACATAAAACAAAACTCAGAGGTGACAATACAATACCAGCTGATTTTAGCAGCACAAACTTTCTTTTGCTAAAAAAAAAAGCAGCCATTTTTCAGAACTGTTCTGGCTGTTGTGCCTTTGCCTGGACTAGGAGACCTTGCATAGTGTCATTTATGCCTTAATCACCTCTTGATTGGATTATTGTAATGCATTGGAGCTACCTAGAAAGTACACCTCTCCCTATGAATATCTGCTCATCCTACCAGATTAGATGGGGGGGGGGACACTCCATGTGCTTTTTCCTTAAATGTTACCATCTGGTGCAACCTTAGAGATACACCTTTTTGTGGTTCAGCTTGATGTCAGAGATTTGAAAGTGTCCCTCCTTATTATAGCCCCACAGAAGGCTATGAAGACCTGGCTCTTCATCTAGGCATTGAACTAGGATGGAAGTGAGCCCCACAAGCATTTAAGCTGATATACATTGCACCATAGCACTTTACAGAACTCTCTGGACAGTTTACAATATAGAAGCATTATTTGCATATTTCCCCAACAGTCTACGCCCTCATTTTATCAATCTCAGAAGGATAGAAGGCTGAATCAACCTTGAGCCCATCAGGTTCAAACTCCAGGCTGTGGGCAGAGTTTGCCAGCAATTCTGCACTTTAATCTCTGTGCCCCCATGTGTTGATGCTATAAGTTTTTGTTATATTTATTCTGATTTTATAGAATATCATTATGAGCTGCCTAGGATTATCATATATAAAATCAGGGGTCTCCAAACTTGGCAATTTTAAAACTTGTGGACTTCAACTCCCAGAATTCTCCAGCCAGGATAGTTATAAAGTTGCCAAGTTTGGAGATCTCTGTATAAAATTGATAGTAATGTAAGTTTTCTAAATGAATAAATCAAACATCCTATGAACCTGCAGCATTGGGGGAGGGTCACTATAGAGGTGTGAGAGGAATGAACCAGCTATCAAAATTATTCACCAGAAGACAGAAGGAATTTGCCACTTATTATGAAAAATTCCATGATTTTCCACACCTTACTGTAATTCAGGAAGGATTGAGTGGGGGGTAAAGTATATCATTCCCTTTATCTCAGGAATTTGACATATGTTGTTTCTTTGCATTCCCACATACACTACAAATATAATTGGCTTTAATCCAAACTTATTTCAGCACTGACAGAATGAAAGATATGTGTTTTTTTTTTGTAAAAAAAAAAGCTGCATTGAGATTGTTTCCAGCCTTGGAGTAATGCCTTCTAAAGAAGAGGACTTATTCTCGAATTTGCTGGTTGGTGAAAGAGCCAGCATGGCTTCAGTTGCATACTTTGAGCTCAAGCAACTTATTAGTTTTTCAGTTACCTCTTTTAAGATGTAGTATAGCCTATTCTCCAAGTGCCCATTTATCTGTAGGTGCCCTGAAAAAGAAGGCCATGCCTATTAATTTGCTGTCCTAATGGCTTATGATCTATATCAGGGCTGTCAAACTCAGGGCCTGTGGGCTGGATGTGTAATGTGCTGGCCACACCCATGTCCGGTTTAGCAAAGTGGGGAGAGTCCCAATACATCATGTGATGCTGCTGTTATGACAGGAGTTTGACACCCCTGATCTATATAAACTATATGGCTTAGGTCCGGGATATCTACAGGAGACCCTGCTGCCAGCGACTGTTTCACATCGTCCTGTGCGCTCTCACAGACAGGGCCTCCTTGGGGTTCCGTCAGCCAGACAATGTCGGCTGGTGACCCCTATGGGGTAGGGCCTTCTCTGTGGGAGCACCCACCCTATGGAACCAACTGCCCTGAAGCTTGGGTGGCCCCGACCTCCGCTCTTTCCGGGGGCCTAAAACATGGTTGTTCCAACTCACTGACCTGGACTGAAGGGGTGTGTGGGGAGTTTTAATGACTGTTTTAGTGTTTTAGACTGTAATTGGGTTTCTTATTTGATTTAATCTCTTTTAATTGTATATTTGTATTGTTTTTTTTACGCCACCCCAAGTCCTCAGGAGATGGGGCGCTTAGAAATCCAATTAATAAATAATAAATAATAAATAATAAACTATCCTGCTAGAAGGCTATCCACAGAACTCTTCAGAAACCATTGAGTCTTCTCTAGTAACTATTTTGGAATCATTTGCCACAGGTGTGAAAAAAATAATTAAAAGTCTCTCTTTCTCTCTCTCTCTCTCTTTCTCTTTCTCCTTCCATCCCTCCCTCCTCTCACACATACATACACGCATTATTTGATAGATTTCCACCTAAACTAATGTTTTCAACCATTAACAATAAAAAATATAAAGCACAAATGAAAAGATTAAGACAAGTAAAATCAAAATTAAAATTAAACATTGACATAAATTAATAATTAAAAGCATGGCAGAAGAGATCTGTTGTTACCATCTTTCTGAATATTGGGAGAGTGGAAAGGAAGCATACTTCCCTAGGGAACACATTACACAACTCAGAAGCAATGCACTCTCCCATGTACTAGATAGTCCAGCTTCAAAGGAGTCTCTTCTAAATAGCCGGGAAGGTTGATGTTGCGATAATGGCCAGATGTTCTAACACTTGGTCTCTGCATATAATGCTAATCTAGAGCAGCTAGATACAGTATATGAATATTTGGGTGTAAGTAGGAAAGAGATGAAAAGAAAGAGGTTGGATAACTGAAATAGTACTTAATCATGTCTTGCAGGCATACACAATGGGATAAAATACTCAAGAGTAAGCTAGGCAACCACAGTATCCGCTAAAAATCTAACATTCCTGAATGTCACCCAGGGTTATAGGTTTGATTTCACTTAAACTATTTATTCACACACACATGTAAAATCTTTTAGGGCAGAAGGAGTCTGAATGTTTGGACAATAGGCATGGTTAGAAGCTGATGCAGAATCTGATCTGATCTAATTGCACTGAAAGAGAATCAGAGTCATTGATTTCCCTTCTTTTCTTTGCAGATTATATCAGGTTTGTAAAATCACTGAGACAAGTTAGTCATGATAAATGTGATTCATTTAGTTAGATTGAGGCAGATAAAGTAGACTAAATATATAAAACAAATAGACCCCAACACACTGTATTTTTGATTATTATACAATGTTTTGTCTATTCACTTATTACAAATTAGGAACTCTGTCTTATTTTATTTAATTACTTTAATCATAATTAATATTTTTGCATCCATTCAATCAAATGACTCAATACAAATCAGTGGTTGCATGACCTCTATAAATATGCTAAATAAATAAATTTTCAATGTAAAATAGTATGGGGTGATACCAAATTTTATCCTGAAGAATAACCGCTGTTAAATGTTGAAGGAATAATGGTTTGCAAGTTAATGTAGCTAAAACACAGTTGTCTTTTCTGAAAGTGGGGAGAAGACACTGTATAGAAGCCATACATATTAATTCAACAAAAGAGAAATAAGATTGTCAGTAGAGGATACTGATGGCATAGAGGTTGGAGCTAAAGTTTATGACAAGTAGATGGAGTCATTTGGAAAAATCAGAAAAGAAAAATCATTTGAAAAGAATGAAATGAAAAATATGGACCCCAGATAGTTTTGATGAAACCCATGACTATTCAAAGAGAAGCTAGTTACATTGGGTTAGAGTAGCTTATCCTGAAAAAAATGGCGTTGTCATGAATAATGCTTTTATGTCCCAATTACATTATCAAGTCTACTGGAACAAGTCCACTGAAAAATTATTTTCATTATGTGGCGGACAAAATAAAGTAGCATGTTCTAACAGGATTTGATCATTTTTGTTTACAAAAAGCTACAGGCAGGGAAAATGCACACTCAAGTTCAAATAAGATGCTTTTAGAACAGTCAACATTTTAGTTTTTAAAAAATGAAATCTTAACAAAAATCCCAGCAAGATGGGACAGCGTTACTTTTCCACTATTGGAGAAGTGGGGCAGAGTTAGAGAAGAAATGACAAATGGATTTCTTCTAAGGACTTCTGACTCCTCGAACAGCATCCACTATTAAAATCTGTTCCATCAAAATCAACAGAACATAGAAAAGTAAGCGAAACACATGCTGGCAATGGAGGACAACATTAAAGTATCATGTTTCTGGAGACTGAAGGCAGCACATCTGAACATTCTCCTAGTTTTGGCATCCTGTGTAGTTTTGCCTGGAGAATCTTCCCCCTCTCTTGCCATCAACTATGTCACTCATGGCATTGACAACCCAAAGATGCATGGGGGCATTGTTTACAAACTTTGCTTATTTTCCTATGCATTTGCTAAAAGGACATCTAAAAACATTGTGAAAATGGAGCAATTTGATTAATAGCTATACGTAATCAGTACAGAAAAGTGCAGATACGTGCATAGATTCTTATGCATGCTTAGAGAGCCTTTAAGAAATGCCTCTTCTTAAAGCCTTATAGATCTATAGGCAGATTATCACTTCTGCCTGCTTCAGCAAACAGACTTCAAGCCTTAACTTGGTAAGACAATTTTCTCTCTCATCTCCCTTTGAATTAACTGTCATAAGCAAGATGGGAAACTGGGGCAGGCAAGAAACTTTGGCACAAACCTCATGAGATGAACAAGAGCAGAGACATAATTAAAAGCAAATTAAAGATAAAACATGGTGAATACACAATGAAAGGAGAAGAGCATGCAAGGGCCTGTAAAAGGAATACAGGTGTTGCCTCATTCCTTTTCTTTCACCCCCGCCCAACACTCACCTTCCTGGATTTAACAACCTTGAGAAGGAGCATCTGAACAGACAGTAATCACTATCATTGCATTTTTCTCAGGAGATTCCCACGATTCTGATAAATGCAGGTTTAGAGATTACAGGTGGGCTGACTCCATCACTTTTTAATGGCTGATTTCCCTGCCACTTTGAGATCTGGAGCTGCCACCACCAATGTTGTTTCTAGTCAAATGTTTTTGTTTTCACAATTGGTTTAGTTATAGTAAATCAGAATGTCCAATAGTCCCTGCCAAGTTGTGCCTACAGGTCTTAACAAGCAGTCAGATCAGGGTGAAACCTTGCTCTGGTCTTCCATGTCTGTTTAATTAAAATGTGTGGTGGAGAACTGAGGAAGAGGGTGCTGGATCCACCCATCTTTGATCTCATTGCTGTTCACAAGGCGAGGACAAATTTCTTCAGCAAGCTCCTTTTTCTGCTCATGTAAACTTCCAATGAGTTTTGAATCTGGAACAGTGGACCTACTCAGACAATAAGATTCCCTAATGAATCTGTTTAGAATCTGCTCTTCCCTTGAGCCTTGATTAAACTGGAAACAGGCTCCCTAAACAGAGGCAAGACAGTGGTGGCCAAAGGAAGGATAGCAGGACCCAGAAGTGCTTTTTTCACATCATGTACGTTCACATCTTCAGATACTTAATCACAAGGAAAAACAATGATCTGGAACTGCTTCACTCCTTCACAATAGCAATGGCAATAGCACTTAGACCAGGGATGGGATTCAATTTTTTTTTACTACTGGTTCTGTGGGCGTGGCTTGGTGGGTGTGGCAAGGGAAGGATACTGTAAAATCTCCGGTCAGAGGTGGTATTTGCCGGTTCTCTGAACTACTCAAAATTTCCATTACCGGTTCTCTAGAACTGGTCAGAACCTGCTGAATGCCACCTCTGACTTAGATCAGGAGTGTCAAACTGATAGCCCACAGGCCAGATGTGTCATGTGCAGGCCACGCCCATCCCAGTTCTGTGAATGGGAAAAATGTTACAAAATGCCATGTGACAGCAACGTGACATTGCGAATTTGACACCCGTGACTTTTATATAGTGCTTTACAGCCCTATTTAAGCAGTTTACATAGCGCTTTACAGCCCTCTCTAAGCGATTAAGAGCCAGCATTTTGCCCCCAACAATCTGGATCCTCATTTTACTGACCTTGGTGGAAGGCTGAGTCAATCTTGAGCCAGTGAGGATCGAACTTCTGGCTGTGGGCAGTGAGTTAGCGCACAATACTGCATTCTAACCACTGTGCCACCACAGTTCTTAAAGTGTTAAGTAGGTTCTTACATTGCCCCAGTTTATTAGAGGTTTTTTTTTAAATCCATGAGGATGTCTTAAGTAAAGTTCTTGCCTTTTAAGATCAGTGTTGCAAGAGAGAGGATTTCTGTGTGAAAGAAAAGCTTATAGTAAGAATTGATCTCCAGGAGGAAATAAGCAAACAAACAGCATTTTTGAAACTGAGCAGATTTCAATCTGTACCAGCACTACTACTGGCAAAAGTTGGCTTCAAATGAAGCACTGTGCCTATGATAATCTTGGCACGGCATGGGAAGCCACTGATGAAAATACAAGGTGGGTATTGTAACACTTTGGTGATGTAGCATTTTGGTTTTCTTTGAAATTAAAGAATGACATCCCAACTACAATACTTCTAATTTATATTGCAGAATATTATTTATTTTCATATATTACCTTTTGAACAGTCTTTATTTTTCCCCAAGTCTGTATTTCCAGGTAAAAACTGGGAAAAGGTCTGTCTGATGGCTATAGTATGGCTGGTGGCAGATTCAGGTTCTGCCCCTATCCAGTTCTTGTGGATTCAGCCTTACAGATGGCAGGTAGCCACAACACTTGGAAACAGGTTAGGGGCTGCAAGCAAATCAGGTGAACCCAATTAAAATTCCAACAACAGCATCCCTCAAGGCATTATTGGATATTTAAAATGACATGTGTCTGCAGCTGCCTGCTCTTAGATAAAAGCTGGACCTGGGGGAAGAAACAAATAAATGAACCCAATCTGGAGCAGAGATCAACACCTACAGGCCTCAGCATCTACCCAAGAATGCTGGTGTTGGTTCCTGGGCCTGAAAATGAGGATCTCTGTGTAATCAAGGATTTGAACCCAAAGCTTCACTATATGCTGATTTTATGACTTAATTATTAGCTTGTCAGGAAGAAGAAACCCTGAAATCAAAGAAAACTGCCTTATGTAATTAAGTTGATGGAGAAGGTTTGGGGAAATCCAACTTCAAGTCCTACCTCAGCCAGGAAATTCACTGGCAGAATTTGGATTGTTAACTTTCCCTCAGCCCAACCTCCCCGACCGAGTTGTGGTGGTAGAGATAAAATGAGGGGAGATCTCCTCTGAACTGCTGGACAAAAGGTGAAGTATAACTCTTACAAGCAAGCTGTTATGTATGTAGGTTTGAATGTCATTGGTTTAGTTTGAATTGTTCTTGTAAAATGTCAAATAGGATTGGTTTAAATAGTGCGGGAAAACCCTGCACTCTGATTGGCTGGCAACTACGGCTGCTGGCTATAAGAAGCAGCCGTAGCCCAGCCAAGTCGGGTCCATTCGAGCTGTAGTCACTTAATAAACTCTTCACTGAAGCTCTTCGCGTCTGACTCTTCATGCAAACTTAACACAAGCAACAATAAAATGTTGGAGATTTCCAGAAGTTAGAAATGCTCAGATATAATCCCATTAAGCAATCACTGGGTAAGATTGAAAGGATATCAAGATTGAAGGGCTGAGTTCTTCAAAACTTTACCACATTACTAAGAGCCCTCCTTCAAACTTTCTGCAAATACCAATAGCGGCATCTGAAAACTAAATTGAACAAAGCTACAGGGATTACTGTGAACTTTCAAATGTTACAAGCCACTGCTCAAGATAAGGTCTTTTTTTTTAACTCTAACTTGTCACTGTGGAATAATATACTGGAGTTTCTTAAACTGTATCACAGAATAACAGTGCTGAATGCATAGGCTCATTGCTCACGTACAGCAATGTTGATGTGCTTCTCGGTTACAACAGTATAAATCTTGATTTGCATGGCCACACAAAGAAAATAGAATCACTATATAGCAAATGTTTGGATGATCAAAGGAAGAACATTCTGCTTTATTGAACTTTGACTTCACCCTGATTATTTACTTTGAAGAGGTTGCAAGGGGTCAGCATGGGTAGCAGAATTGGGCAGTACACTCTTATCTCATGTTCCCCTAGTTTGCCTACATTACCTCCTTCAGGCCGTGATTATGATTATGACAGTATGCAGCAGTTCAATTCTCACTGGCTCAGGGTTGACTCAGCCTTCCATCCTTCTGAGATCAGTAAAATGAGGATCCAGATTGTTGGGGGCAATATGCTGACTCTTTAAACCACTTAGAGAGGGCTGTGAAGCAGTATATAAGTCTAAGTGCTATTGCTATTGCTATTAAAATCTGTTTGCCACCCTGTCGTGAGCCTGCAGATATTGACAATTTAAGTTAAGTTTATTGGACTTATATGCCACCCTCTCTCCCTAGGGACTCAGGGAGGCTCACAATATAAAATTACACAATACAAAATTCGAATTCATTAAAACTCAATTAAACTCCAGCCCAATAAAATCTAAAACCAATAAAACCTAATCTAAAATACAATTAAAAAAAACCCACCTCCCTTCACTTCAGTCCAGGCCAGCCTGCTGAAACAGCCACGACTTCAGGTCGCGGCAGAAGGAACAGAGGTCCGGGGCTAACCGGAGCCCCAAGGGTGGGTGCTCCCACTGAGAAGGCCCTATCCCTGGGTGTCGACAGCCGACACTGTCTGGCCGACAGCACCCCAAGGAGGCCCTGTTTATTAGCTGATAATAAACCTGGGGGAAGAAATTTTAGCATGCTATTCTAACAGGAAAAGGGACTGATATATTGGCAAAGTGAAAGAGAGAGCTAGGAAATTTGAAAAGAGAGGAATAGAGAAATCGGAAAGGATTGTGACTGGTGATCCACTATGGATTCAAGGGAATGCAGATTCCAGAAGAGGCTGGGACAAAATTCTTGAAGGGAGCCGAGTGAGGTTCAAAAATGACAGAGAAAGTGAATAACAAGGAAGACATCTCCTCAGTGCAGTTTAGGCTGAAGAGAATAGTCTCTTGCCCGCCAAAGATTGTTAGGTACAAGTAGCCCTTGACTTACAGCCACAATTGAGGCCAACATTTCTGTTGCTAAGTGAGTCATTTGTTAAGTGGGTTTTGCTCCATTTTATGATCTTTTCTTGTCACCGTTGTTAAGTGAATCCCTGCAGTTGTTAAGTCAAGAACATGGTTGTTAACTAAATTGGGTTCCCTCATTGATTTTGCTTGTCAGAAAGTTGCAAAAGGCGATCACATGATCCTGGGACACTGCAACAGTCATAAATATGAGTCAGTTGCGAAGCATCCAAATTTTGAGCACAAGACCCCTGGGGATGCCACAACAGTCATAAGTGTGAAAAATGATCATAAGTCACTTTTTTCACTACCTTTGTAACTTTGTACAGTCACTAAATGAACTGTTGTAAGTTGAGTACTACCTGTAGTGCAATTAATGTATGTAATGTTGTGCTGAGAATTGTAGAAAATAATTATGGGGTAGATTTTATTGGAAGCAAGAAACTTTTCTAGTAAAGAACCTAGTAATGCTTGACTAATCATGTCTCCACTTTCGCTGTTGCTTTTTCAGAAGGAATACAGGAAGGGAAATTCCATTGAGATCTTGGGTAATATGTTTGGACTTAAAAGAAACTGCATTGGTGAAATAAATGCTTCTCTTGCTTTTGAGCAAATAAAAGGGGAAAAAAAGAATTTTGGTGTGCCATGTATTGGGTTGTTTCCCATGAACTTTGTGATAAAAATTGTGTCACATTTTCAAAGTCTTCATGATCAGAGCACCAACTAAACCAATTAAATTTGCATTCCAGTGACTACGAGCAATACTTTTCAAAGAGTTCTTTAACCTTACTATGTCAGGGGCTGGGGGACACAGTAGCTACATATGGAATATCTACAAATTGTGTATTTACATTGTGTAAATACTCTATAATCTGTAGGCTGATCCCTCTATCCATTTTGTGTCCTCTATTTCTCCAAAACATATATGCAGGTTTGACATCTACACTTGATCCTGGGTTTTCTCCTGAATTTTTCAACTCTTTGTTTTTCAAATACTTCTAATTTATCTTTCCACATACAGGATACCCTTGTAAGGACTGCTAGATTTGCAGATGTATTCGCAGTGTATATAGTATATGTATCCAAAAACCTTAATCTACTTGTGCAGCGGAAAGCAACCCTTTTGTAATCATTGAAGCTCAGCAAGTCAAAATATCTGGCTCTGAAAAACAGCTCAATTCTGTATCCATACCCAAAATGAGCACATTGACAATGTTAAAGAGCTCCTCCAGTTTGGCCAGCAGATAGTTTGCCCCAATTGGTGCAGACCTTTAATTTTCCAGACTTCTATTCTTTGAAAATTTACCTCCATCCATCACATCCTCAACTCTACTACCAGACAGTACCTTTGAGAATCCATTGATTCAAAGCAAAAAAAGAAAACATCTAGAAATATCAATGGAAGAAAGGAAGGAACCAACTGGAAATAACCTGCAGCACGTATTTCTATACTGGTGCTTTGCATTGGTTTTGAGAGAGTAGAGTGAGCTGATCCAATTTAGGAAGTTCTCATTAAAGGCAAGCTGAACAGCAAGACTGGAGCTCTATTCTCTGCCAGAAAGCGGAACAATAACTCCTTCCATTTAATTGCAGATTCCAGTGAGCTTTTTTTTATTATTTGTCTTTGAACCCTCTTATAATGTAGTTCTTTCCTTTTCCTCATCAAAGGTGATCTCTGCCAAAGCTGCTGACAGTTCCATTTGATCAAGTGTAATAGGAACAGACAGATCTTCCCAAATCCTTGTAGCTACCTATTCTCCATGTGTATTTCCAGTCTCTCTCATAGAATTTTAATAGGACAACTGTATTACAAAATCAGTAGGCTAAAATAGCAGGATTGGTGAATAGCATTGCTGTGCAATTAAATCCAAGTCCAAAGGTGTACAGTCTTGTCCCAGTGCCCAGGGACTGACCCAATGAGAAACAACTTATAAATCTTTCATCTTTTTTTATTTCTATTTCTCTCTTCTCTTTTACATCCCCTTCCATTAGCATTTTTTGCTTATGTTCAGAGTGTTTAAATATTGATCTTGAACCTCCCAGTCAGGCTGGTCATCTCAGTGCTGTGATTTTTATGTGGGTTTTTACAAATGAGGTTTGCACTCTAAATCATGAGTGCAATCCATAGAGAAGACGTACAATACTTTTTTTTTCCAATGTGCAAGCAATGCCATCGGCTGTTGGAACGCCAGGATAATTCATGGACCGTCCTTGCTTTGACAAGTGAAGGAGATGATAATGAGGTTTTCAGATTTTAGTATTGTTTGTGACAGGTTGGCTTAACAGAGGAAGACGGAAATGAGAAAAATGCTGAAGCTGATCCTGGATGCTTCTTTATAATTTCTTTGATTAGAAATGCACATGAAAATATATATATGCATTTCTAATAAATGCTAAAAGGGATATCTAGGTGGTTCAATATTTTTGCAAGCTGGTCTTATGCTTCTACAGTACACTTCAGTACACTTTGCTATTTCGTCAAAATCTCCTAGGATTGGCAAAGCTATTGTTTTGGACATCATCTCAGCCAGGATGGTGACCACAGAACAATTTAAAAAATTTTTTTTAAGTGGCCAAAATTCTACAACATTAGATTTCAGTGTCCTTACCTTAAAACAACATTTGGAAGAAAATGCTAGAACCTTGCAACATTTCCAAGCAACAATGCAAACCCTTTGAAGAGCTGGCAGAATATTACCAGATTAAAATCTTACCAGATCTCAATGTCTTTCTTTCCATGTCTACACATTTTTAAAAAGCATGATAATGCTTAACTCCTGGTAAGATTGTCATCCTTCAGACAATCTGCAATATTTATCCACCTGCCTTTGGCTAAATCATGTCTGATATACAAATCATAGTCAGACAGCATTTCTGTTGAGGGTTTGGGAACTATGTCTTAAGAAGAATTCAGAGGAATTGGAATAAATTTAAAGAATAACAAGGGTTAGGTGACTACCAGAAGGTACCATGTTACAATTTTATCTTTCCTTGGGAATCTTCACATGCAGATAGGCAGGTGTTGTTCTATGGGGTTCAAACCCTCTGTCCGACTATATACACTGCATTACCTTTAGGAGCTGTGCAAATCCTGATGCCCAATAGTTTGCAAAAAGAGTTATATAGAGGCTATTAAAATTATACATATAGCCCAATTTCCATTAAGCTCTCAGAGCAGAGAGATATTGTGTTACTCAAGGTCCCTTGTATGAAGATTTATATGACTTCTACACACACACACACACACACACACACACATTTTAAGGGAGGCATTTCTCTATTTTTTTTCATAGGGCATGTCCTGGGTGGTGTCTGGGGGAAGGAGAAGTGGAAGTCATGAAAAACTTTGTACATAGGGTCAAAACATAACATGGCATCTTATGGTCTAGAAGCCTTAAGGATGCCCAGGGACCTAGATGCTAAATCCTAAGAAGAGACATTGAGGATGTGTAGAACACTAAAGGAAGATATGAAACCACTATTTAAGGAACAAAAAGAATATCAGACCAAAAAAAGACAAGATCTGTCCTCTGCTCTTCTGGAGTGCAGAATAATAGTTTTATGTTGCAAGAAGGCAGATTGGGACTGAATCCCCACCCCTTGCCAAAAAATAACCTCGCCAGAGGATAATAGCAATTTGACACTGGTGCCAACTGACCAGGGATAGGTAGGCTCTTCTTCATTAGATGTGGTTAAAGAGACATTGGAATGCTTCATAATAATGCAGATTCTATAATTTATTTACTTATTTTATTTTATTTATGAGATTTATATGCCGCTCCTATTAAAAGGACTCAACAATGATAAAAAAACAACAATACAAATATTAAAAAACTATTAAACCCAAAATCTCATAAAACCATTAGAATTAAAACTACAACCAAAAACCCTTCCCCCCCTCAGTCTGGGTAGGCAAGTTGGAACAGCCATGTTTTTAGACCACGGCGGAAGGATCGGAGGCCAGGGGCCACCCGGAGCTCCAGGGGCAGCTGGTTCCATAGGGTGGGCACTCCCACAGAGAAGGCCCTACTCCTGGGGGCCGCCAGCCGACATTGCCTGGCCGACGGCACCCGGAGGAGGCCCTGCCAGTGGGAGCACATGGGATGTCGGGAAACCGTTATTGGCAGCAGGGTCTCCCGCAAATGCCCTGGTCCAATGCCATGAAGGGCTTTATAGGTCAACACCAGCACCTTGAATCTCTATAATGAGGTAAGAGTTGAATTTGAAAGGGTAAATAGTTCTTTCCAGAATTATAATTCTATGATTCTGTTTTCCTGTTGTGTCTTTACTCCATACATTGATATCGGTGGTGGTATGCTACCGGTTCGGCCCGGTTCGGCTGAACCAGTAGTTAAAAAAAAAAGCCTCCCATGATCACCTGAGAGGAGGAAAAAAATCCTCCACAATCAACTGAGAGGAGAAAGAAGATAAAAGCGCAGGATAGGCTCTCCCACTTGCCCCCTGCACTTTTCTCTTCTTTATCCTCTCAGCTGATTGGCACTGCAGGCCTCAGGTGGCGTGTGAAAAGCTGTGGGTGTGTTAGGTGCGCGTGCATTAGGTGCATGCGCGATCACCGTACCAGTAGCAGAACAGGTAGGATCCCATTGCTGATTTATTTATTTATTTATTATTAGACTTGTATGCCGCCCTCTCTCCCTAAGGACTCAGGGCGGCTCATTGATTGATATCCTGTGCCTTCATGCAAAAGCAAGAAAGGGCAGCTAGATGTTTAATATTGTATCGCCAAATAAAAAACATTCCATCCTCACGTACTTGGGAATAAATTTCAGTGACCTGAGCTGAATTTACTTCCCAGCAGATTCATCTAGAAATGCATTGTTAGTGTCTCTCTGCCCAGCCCCCTCCATAGATGGATAAGAAAAGTGGAAAGGGGAACCTTTTGTGCTATCCAGATGCCCTTGAGCTTCCCTAGTCTATTCAGAGGTGACTATTTCTAGTGGTTGGATGACTCCTAGCGATCCTCAGTTGGGAAAGATTACTAGCACCCTTTGGCTGTTAATTTGCATAAAGGATTGGGGGAAGGAAGTCAAAATGAAAATGGGTTGGTTAATTAATTGCAAGCACTGCTTGAGGGGCCAGCACATATATTTAATCAGTTGCCTAGTAACAAATGGTGTATGATGTGAATGCTATCAGCCTGCAGTGTGAGCAAATGCTGGTCTTTTCTTTTTATCAGCTGTCAGCATGTGTAATTGGTGTTTACGCACCATGTTCGGAAGGGGCTCCTTTGCAATGATAGGGAAAAATGGACCTGAGTGGGCATGGGAGTGGGAGTCTTACCTGACACTTCAACTTTTCTCCTGCTTCCTGTTAGGTTTGCATGAAGAGACAGACGCGGAGTGCTTCAAGCTCTTTTGTTTATTAGTGACTACAGCTCAGAACGGACTCGACTGGCTTTGCTGCGGCTGCTACCTATAGCCGGCAGCCACAGCTGACAGCCAAACAGAGTGCAGGGTTTTCCCGCACTTTCTAAACCAATCATTTCCAACACTTTACAAGAACAATTCAAACTTAACCAATGATTTCAAACCTGCATACATAATACCCCTCCCCACTAGGTTCAGTCCATACTCAAACCCCAATCTATCTAATGTATTCTTTTAAATAGGTGGGGCTCTTACGTGTACGTTGAGACCTATGTGGTTCAGATGTTTTAAGGTTCTCACCTTGTGAGAGAGGAAATGTGTCTGCTGACATTTCCTTACTTGGACTTCTAGTAATGGTAGAACCTGCTTGGTTACTACAACCTGGTTTCTCCTCCCAATCCATCTCCAACCCAATGTCAGCACCTAAGTCAGGTAGTGATGTGCATTCTTCCATTTGTGAAAATGGTTGTTGGTACTGTTAAGTTTGCATGAAGAGTCAGACGCGAGGAGTTCCAGCAAAAGACTTTATTAGTGACTACAGCTCGAATAGACCCATTCTGGCTTGGCTACGGCTGCTTCTTATAGCCTGCAGCCGCAGCTGCCAGCCAATGGGAGTGCAGGGATTCTTCCCGCACTATTTAAACCAATACCATTTGACATTTTACAAGAACAGTTCAAATAAACCAATAACATTCAAACCTACATACATAACACCCCTCCCCACTAGGTTCAGTCCATACCAAACCCCAACCTATCTAATGTATTCCTTTAAATAGGTGGGGCTCTTACGTGTACGTTGAGACCTTCGTGGTTCAGAAGTTTTAACGTTCTCACCCAGTGAGAGGGAAATGTGTCTGCTGACATTTCCCTGTTGGGACTTCCTGTGAAAGGAGACCCTGTTAGACTGTTAGAATCTGGTCTCTCCTCCCAACCCATCTCCATTCCAATATCAGCACCCAAGTCAGGTGGTGGTGTGCAATCTTCCACTTCTAAGGATGAATCTTGGCATTGTGACAGGGTTGGGATGGTTCCTGTCGCAATGGCTCTACTTCTAAGGATGGATCTTGGCATTGTGACAGGGTTCGGGATGGTTCCTGTCGCAATGGCTCGTTACATATGGGGTTGATTCCTGTTTGCTGATTTTCCTCCTGTTCCTCCCTTCCCCTAGAAGAGACATTAGGTGAGGGACCCAGAGAGAGACAGGGGCGATGTTCCTGAGGGAACCTGGATCTAAGTTGGTCAATGTGCCTGCTCCAGAGGAGGCCATCCTCTGTTTGTACCCTGTAAGAACGAGGGCCAGTGATGTGAGTTATTTCAGCAGGAATCCACAAAGGTTCACCTATAAGGTTCCTAGCATATACAGAATCTCCCACACTAAAAGAACGAACTTTGGAAGTGGAATCCAGTGGTGCGTTGGGTGCATAAGTGGGATGAAGGCGGTCAAGGGAAGACCTAAGTTTCCTGCCCATCAACAACTCTGCTGGGGACAAGTTAGTTGATGGGCTAGGAGTGATGTGTTGAACACTAAGAAGCTTTTCAAGCTTCTCAGTGATGTCCCCAGGACCCAGCTGCTGAAGCTTCTCTTTGGTAAAGCGTACCATGCGTTCAGCCCGGCCGTTGGCCGAAGGGTGCCCAGGGGCAGTGAGGGCATGTCTGATGCCCTGTTGAGCTAGAAAGGATTCAAAATGTTAGATGTGAATTGAGGGCCATTGTCAGAGACAAGGACATCTGGTAACCCATGGGTTACAAACAATTTTCTGAGCTGTTTTATAACAGCCTCAGTAGTAGTGATGTCATGGCAATTACCTCTAGCCATTTAGAGTATGCATCTACTATAACTAGAAAAGTGTGCCCTCTTGTAGGGCCTGCAAAATCAATGTGGATTCTAGACCATGGGCCCCTAGGACATTCCCATTCCTGTGTGGGGGCGTGAGGTGGGGCAGGTCTGACTGCTTGGCAATTGGGACACTACCCAGTTTTCAACCATTTTGTCAATACCTGGCCACCATACATAACTCCTGGCCAAACCTTTCATCCTTACAATCCCAGGATGACCCTCATGTAACATTTCCAAAACCTCCTTTTGCAGTTTTGCAGGAATAACCACCCTGTTACCCCACAAAATACATCCTCTTAATACAGATAATTCAGTTTGCCTGGACTTAAAAGGTTGGGCAAGGTGAGGTAGATCTTGAAGAGGCCAACCTTTCTTAATCCAGCCCATAACAGGTGCCAACACAGCATCTTTGGCAGTTTCTTTGGCAATCTCAGCAGCATGGACTGGAAGCTTAGCAACGGTCTCCAGGAAAAAGGTGTGAGTTTCAAGTTCAAAGTCCTCCTTGTGGCAAGGTAGTGGGCAACGACTCAGTGCATCAGCATGTCCAATGTCCTTGCCAGGCCTGTGAATCAGTTTGTAGGAATAGGCTGCAAGAAATTCAGTCCACCTCAGCATTCTTGGTGACAGGATATTAGGTGTAGGTTTGTCTCCTGCCACAATGCCAAGTAAAGGTTTGTGATCTGTAACAATGGTGAATGACCTGCCATACAGATATTCATGAAATTTCTTAACAGCTGCAACAACTGCTAAAGCCTCCTTGTCCAATTGGCTGTAATTCCTCTCTGCTTTGGACAGCGTGCGAGAGTAAAATGCAATTGGGGCTTCCCGTCCATTGGGAAGCCTGTGACTCAAACCCCCCCACTCCAAAAGGGGATGCATCACAAGTCAGAACAACAGGTAAATTCTCAGAGAATTGTATCAACACAGCATCAGACGTGATTAGTCTCTTAATACTGTTAAATGCTGACTGTTCCTTCCGCCCCCAGATCCAAACAGCATTCTTATCAAGTAAGCGATGTAAGGGCTCAGCAATAGATGCTTTGTGAGGTAGAAACATGTGGTAAAAGTTAATAAGTCCAAGGAAGGCTTGCAAATCTGCCTTGCATCGAGGTTTAGGGGCTTCATTGATTGCTTTAACCTTGGCATCAGTAGGATGGATGCCCTGCTTGTCAATCATATACCCCAGGAACTCAACTCTGTCTGTTTTGAGTGTACATTTGTCTTCCTTGACTTTTAACCCCGCTTTTCTGAATCTGGTAAGGACTTCTCTGAGTCTTTCTTGAAGCTGAGTGTCATTTTCAGCAGAGATTAATACATCATCAAAATAAGGCACTACCCCTGGCAGTCCTTGCAACATTCTTTCCATAAGGCTCTGAAAAATGCCAGGTGCCACGCTTACTCCAAATTGTAGTCTTTTACATTTGAAGGCACCTCTATGGGTCACAATTGTTTGTGCCTCTGCAATGGCATCATCAACTGTTAATTGTTGATATGCCTGAGCCAAATCCAGTTTAGCAAATACTGTACCCCTGCCAAGGGAATGGAGCAGATGATGCACAACTGGTACAGGATATGCGCTCTGCTGCAGCGCATGGTTCAGTGTCCCCTTGTAGTCACCACAGATTCTCACTGACCCATCAGCCTTGACTGGTGTGACTATGGGTGTTTCCCATCTGGAGTGGTCAGTAGGCTCTAAAACCCCTTGAGCAATGAGTTTATCTAATTGTGCATCAATTTTTTCTTTTAAAGCAAATGGGACCCTCCTGGGCTTTAAACGAATTGGGGGCACCTTGGGGTCTAGGCTGAAAGCAATAGGGGTCCCCATATACTTGCCCAGTCCTTCGCTGAAGACCTCTGGAAACTCAGACTTCAAGGACTCTTCCCAGTCAGAACTGCTCACGTGATGGATGCCAGTCACCTCGATGCCAAGTGGCTTGAACCACTCAAGTCCCAGCAAACTTGGGCGATCCTTGTCCACGATGGTCAGGGGCAAACGTTTGGTGTGGCCTTTAAACTGCACGTTGAAATCTCTCGCTCCAACTACTGGAATCTTGTTCCCTTGGTAGTCTTTGAGAGTCAGTGCTTGCTTCTGGAAATGCTTTTTCTGAATTTTGGGAAAGAGTCTGTGGATAGTGTCCCATGACACCATAGATAAATAAGAGCCTGAGTCCACTTCCATTTGGCAAGGCCTTCCTTCAATAAACACCTTCACATGTACTTTTCTGCTTTTTAAAGGTGAAGAATGACCAATAGTGATTGTTTGGTGAGTTTCCTTCTTGCCATTTGCTTCTAAATTTCGCCCCATTTTTCAAGGAAATTGTTGGGCTTAAAGTCTCTATCAGGAAATTTCTTCCTAGCTGGTGGAGTTCTGGATGATTTGCAGACTCTGGCTATGTGACCCGTTTCTCACAACGTAGGCAAATGGAGTCAAAGAACTTGCAATCAGTGCGGGGGTGGCCCCCCCCACAGCCTCTGCAATAGAACCCTTGCCTGTTCTTCCCAGAGTCTTTTCTTTTCTTCTCCATTCTGAGTTTAAAATCCCCTCCTCTGCCTCACTGCCATCAGAATCAGAGTCTATTTGTTCGCAATGAGTAGATGTGGATTTATCCCCATCAGAATGGCTTGAGGCCTGGCTTGAGGCCTTGTTAATCTTTTTCATGGCCGCTGCTGAGGACTTGGTGGCTTCCGCTGAAACAGCTTCTTCAATGGCCTCTTTAAACGTGATCTTAGGTTTCATTAATAGTTTGCTTTGTAAACCTTATCTTTAAGGCCTAAAACAAACCGATCACGCATGGCCTCTTCTAAGTTGGTAAAGTCACAAGCACCCCCAATGTCCCTTAAACTTGCCACGAAGTCATTAACATTCTCGCTATCCCCTTGATCCCGATGGTAAAATTCGTGTCTCTTAATGAGGCACGATACTTGTGGGGCGTAATGGGCTCTCAAAAGTTTTTCTAATTCGGGCCATTCCATTACCTTCAGCTCTGCTGCTCCCGCCAACGCCTTCGCCATTTTGAAGACTGCCGGACCGCAGTGCATGAGAAAGACCGCCCTCTTCCGTCTCTCGGGGATGCCGGCGAGATCGTTTCCCTCCAGGAACATGTGGAAACGATCCGCATACGATTCCCAGTCTTCCGTCGCCGGATCGAACGGTGCTGGGGGGTGTTCAGCGCAGCCATCTCACTCAGTTGCTTGTTCGTCGCGTCGTCTTCTCTTCAGGGAAATCCCACCTTCGTCGCCAGTGTTAAGTTTGCATGAAGAGTCAGACGCGAGGAGTTCCAGCAAAAGACTTTATTAGTGACTACAGCTCGAATAGACCCATTCTGGCTTGGCTACGGCTGCTTCTTATAGCCTGCAGCCGTAGCTGCCAGCCAATGGGAGTGCAGGGATTCTTCCCGCACTATTTAAACCAATACCATTTGACATTTTACAAGAACAGTTCAAATAAACCAATAACATTCAAACCTACATACATAACAGGTACTGTGACAGGTTTTGGGATGGTTCCTGTCGTGTTAGCTCGTTACACATGGGGTTGATTCTTACTTGCTGATTACTCTCATAAACCTCCCCTTCCCCCCCTAGAAGAGGCAGTAGGTATGGGAACCAGACAGGAGCAAGGGCGATGCTCCTGAGGCAATCTGGATCTTAACTGATCAATGTGCCTGCTCCAGAGGACACCATCCTCTGTTTGTACCCTGTAAGACCTGGGGCCTGTGATTTGGGTTATCTCAGCAGGAATCCATAATGGTTCACCCACAAGGTTCTTAGCATAAACAGAATCACCCACAGTGAATGTGCGAATTTTGCTAGTGGAATCTATTGGTGCGTTGGGTGCGTAAGTGGGATGAAGGTGGTCAAGGGGAGACCTGAATTTCCTACCCATCAACAATTCAGCTGGGGTTAAATTAGTTGAGGAGTTGGGAATGATATGCTGGACACTGAGTAGTTTTTCAACTTTCTCAGTGATGTCCCCTGGACCCAATTGTTGAAGTTTTTCCTTGGTAAATCGTACCATACGTTCAGCCCGGCCGTTAGCCGAAGGAGGCCCAGTGGCTGTCAGGGCATGTCTGATACTCTGCTGTGCTAGATATGATTCAAAAAGGTTGGATGTAAATTGAGGACCATTGTCAGAAACAAGTACATAAGGTAACCCATGAGTTACAAAAAGCTTTTTAAGCTGTTTCATGACAGCTTCAGTTGTGGTGGATGCCATAGGGATAACCTCTAGCCATTTGGAATATGCATCTACTATAATAAGGAAGGTGTGCCCTCTGGTAGGGCCAGTAAAATCAATGTGAATCCTGGACCATGGGCCCCTAGGACATTCCCATTCCTGTGTGGGGGCGAGAGGTGGGGCAGGCCTGACTACCTGGCAATTGGGACAAGATGCAACCCAGTTTTCAACCATTTTGTCAATACCTGGCCACCATACATAACTCCTGGCCAATCCCTTCATTCTGACAATTCCCGGATGACCCTCATGTAACATTTCCAAAACCTCCTTTTGTAGTTTTGCAGGAATAACCAGCCTGTTACCCCACAAAATACATCCTCTTAATACAGATAATTCAGTTTGCCTGGATTTAAAAGGTTGGGCAAGTTAAGGTAGATCTTGAAGTGGCCAACCTTTCTTAATCCAGCCTATAACAGGAGCCAATAACGTGTCTTTGGCAGTCTCTCTGGCAATTTGAGCAGCATGTACTGGAAGCTTGGCAACAGTTTCTAGAAAAAAGGTGTGAGTCTCAGGAACAGGGTCCTCAATGTGTGAAGGAAGTGGGCAGCGACTCAAAGCATCTGCATGCCCAATGTCTTTACCAGGTCTGTGGATCAGTTTGTATGAATAAGCAGCAAGAAATTCGGTCCATCTCAGCATTCTTGGTGACAGGATCGTGGGCGTTGGTTTGTCCCCTGCCACAATGCCTAAAAGAGGTTTGTGATCTGTGACAACAGTAAATGTTCTCCCATACAGATACTCATGGAATTTCTTGACAGCTGCTACAATTGCCAAGGCTTCCTTGTCCAGTTGGCTGTAGTTCCTCTCTGCTTTAATCAAGGTGCGAGAGTAAAATGCAATCAGGGCTTCCCTCCCGCTGGGAAGCATGTGGCTCAACATGCCCCCCAACTCCAAAAGGGGAGGCATCACAAGTCAGAACAACAGGCAAGTTCTCAGAGAACTGTATCAGTACAGAATCAGACGTGATTTGTCTCTTGATATTGTTAAATGCAGCTTGTTCCTTCCTGCCCCAGACCCATGTAGATTTCTTGTCTAGCAACCTATGTAGGGGTTCTGCAATAGTTGCCTTCTGAGGTAGAAACATATGATAGAAGTTAATGAGTCCCAAGAATGCTTGTAAATCTGTTTTGCATTTTGGCCTGGGGACTTCTTTGATTGCCTGAACTTTGGCCTCTGTGGGGTGGATGCCATGTTTATCGATCATGTAACCCAAGAATTCCACTTTATCTGTTCTAAGTGTGCATTTTTCTTCTTTGACTTTTAACCCGCTTTTTGAATCTGATCAAGACTTCTCTGAGTCTCTCGTGTAACTGAGTGTCATTTTCAGCAGAAATTAAAACGTCATCAAAATAGGGCACCACCCCTGGCAACCCTTGTAACATTCTTTCCATAAGGCTTTGGAAGATGCCAGGTGCTACGTTTACTCCAAATTGCAACGTTTTGCATTTGAAAGCACCTCTATGGGTCACAATGGTTTGGGCTTCTGCAGTGGCATCATCAACTGTTAACTGTTGATATGCCTGTTCCAGGTCCTATTTGGCAAAAACTGTGCCCCCTCCAAGAGAATGTAATAAATGATGCACTACTGGAACTGGATATGCACTCTGTTGTAGCACATGGCTCAATGTCCCTTTGTAGTCTCCACAGATTCTTACAGACCCATCAGCCTTGACTGGTGTGACTATGGGTGTCTCCCACCTGGAGTGGTCAGTGGGCTCTAAAACCCCTTGGGCTATTAACAGCTTTTCTAAGTCAGGCCAGTCCATTACCTTCACGTCTGCAGCTCCCGCCAATGCCTTCGCCATCTTGAAAACTGCCGGACCGCAGTACGTAAGGAAGACCGCCCTCTTTCACTTCTTGGAAATGTCGGCTAGATCGTTTCCTTCCAGATACATTTGGAAACGATCTGCATACGATTCCCAGTCTTCTGCCATCGGATAGAACGGGGCTGGGGGGGTGTTCAGCGCAGCCATCTCGCTCTTCTTCTATTCCGCGTTGCCTTCTCTTCAAGGAAAATCCCACCTTTGTCGCCAGTGTTAGGTTTGCATGAAGAGACAGACGCAGAGTGCTTCAAGCTCTTTTGTTTATAAGTGACTACAGCTCAGAACGGACCCGACTGGCTTTGCTGCGGCTGCTACTTATAGCCGGCAGCCACAGCTGACAGCCAATCAGAGTGCAGGGTTTTCCCGCACTTTCTAAACCAATCATTTCCAACACTTTACAAGAACAATTCAAACTTAACCAATGATTTCAAACCTGCATACATAACACTTCCCATCCTCTTTCTCTCTCCTAAAAGAAATTCCTTTCAATGGCCTAAGGGAAGTTCTCTTTCATTTTTGCTCTTTGAGGATTTCAGCTTTGAGCTATGGATCCATAGGTAAGAACTGAATATTTAGGATGGTTACTACAGATCCTGTTAAGTTTGCATGAAGAGTCAGACGCGAGGAGTTCCAGCAAAGAGTTTATTAAGTGACTACAGCTCAAATAGACCCGTCCAGGCTTGGCTACGGCTGCCTCTTATAGCCTGCAGCCGTAGCTGCCAGCCAATGGGAGTGCAGGGTTTCTTCCCGCACTATTTAAACCAATACCATTTGACATTTTACAAGAACAGTTCAAATAAACCAATAACATTCAAACCTACATACATAACACCCCTCCCCACTAGGTTCAGTCCATACCAAACCCCAACCTATCTAATGTATTCCTTTAAATAGGTGGGCTCTTACGTGTACGTTGAGACCTTCGTGGTTCAGAAGTTTTAACGTTCTCACCCAGTGAGAGGGGAAATGTGTCTGCTGACATTTCCCTGTTGGGACTTCCTGTGAAAGGAGACCCTGTTAGACTGTTAGAATCTGGTCTCTCCTCCCAACCCATCTCCATTCCAATGTCAGCACCCAAGTCAGGTAGTGATGTGCAATCTTCCACTTCTAAGGATGGATCTTGGCATTGTGACAGGGTTCGGGATGGTTCCTGTCGCAATGGCTCGTTACACGTGGGGTTGATACCTGTTTGTTGATTTTCCTCCTGTTCCCCCCCTTCCCCCCTAGAAGAGACATCAGGCGATGTTCCTGAGGGACCTGGATCTAAGTTGGATCTAAGTTGGTCAATGTGCCTGCTCCAGAGGAGGCCATCCTCTGTTTGTACCCTGTAAGAACGAGGGCCAGTGATGTGAGTTATTTCAGCAGGAATCCACAAAGGTTCACCTATAAGGTTTCTAGCATAGACAGAATCTCCCACACTAAAAGAACTAACTTTGGAAGTGGAATCCAGTGGTGCGTTGGGTGCGTAAGTGGGATGAAGCGGTCAAGGAAGACCTAAGTTTCCTACCCATCAACAACTCTGCTGAGGACAAGTTATTCGATGGGCTAGGAGTAATGTGTTGAACACTAAGAAGTTTTTCAAGCTTCTCAGTGATATCCCCAGGACCCAGCTGCTGAAGCTTTTCTTTGGTAAAGCGTACCATGCGTTCAGCCCGGCCATTGGCCGAAGGGTGCCCAGGGGCAGTGAGGGCATGTCTGATACCCTGTTGAGCTAGAAAGGATTCAAAAATGTTAGATGTGAATTGAGGGCCATTGTCAGAAACAAGGACATCTGGTAACCCATGGGTTACAAACAATTTTCTGAGCTGCTTGATGACAGCCTCAGTTGTAGTGGATGTCATGGGAATTACCTCTAGCCATTTGGAATATGCATCTACTATAACTAGAAAAGTGTGCCCTCTTGTAGGGCCTGCAAAATCAATGTGGATTCTAGACCATGGGCCCCTAGGACATTCCCATTCCTGTGTGGGGGCGTGAGGTGGAGCAGGCCTGACTACCTGGCAATTGGGACAAGATGCTACCCAGTTTTCAACCATTTTGTCAATACCTGGCCACCATACATAACTCCTGGCCAAACCTTTCATCCTTACAATCCAGGATGACCCTCATGTAACATTTCCAAAACCTCCCTTTGCAGTTTTGCAGGAATAACCACCCTGTTACCCCACAAAATACATCCTCTTAATACAGATAATTCAGTTTGCCTGGACTTAAAAGGTTGGGCAAGGTGAGGTAGATCTTGAAGAGGCCAACCTTTCTTAATCCAGCCCATAACAGGTGCCAACACAGCATCTTTGGCAGTCTCTCTGGCAATCTCAGCAGCATGGACTGGAAGCTTAGCAACGGTCTCCAGGAAAAAGGTGTGAGTTTCCAGTTCAAAGTCCTCCTTGTGGCAAGGTAGTGGGCAACGACTCAGTGCATCAGCATGTCCAATGTCCTTGCCAGGCCTGTGAATCAGTTTGTAGGAATAGGCTGCAAGAAATTCGGTCCATCTCAGCATTCTTGGTGACAGGATATTAGGTGTAGGTTTGTCTCCTGCCACAATGCCTAATAAAGGTTTGTGATCTGTAACAATGGTGAATGACCTGCCATACAGATATTCATGAAATTTCTTAACAGCTGCAACAACTGCTAATGCCTCCTTGTCCAGTTGGCTATAATTCCTCTCTGCTTTGGACAAAATGCGAGAGTAAAATGCAATTGGGGCTTCCCTTCCACTGGGAAGCCTGTGACTCAAAACCCCCCCCCCCTCCAAAAGGGGATGCATCACAAGTCAAAACAACAGGCAAATTCTCAGAGAACTGTATCAACACAGCATCAGACGTGATTAGTCTCTTAATACTGTTAAATGCTGACTGTTCCTTCCTCCCCCAGATCCAAACAGCTTTCTTATCAAGCAGGCGATGTAAGGGCTCAGCAATAGATGCTTTGTGAGGTAGAAACATGTGGTAAAGTTAATAAGTCCAAGGAAGGCTTGCAAATCTGTCTTGCATCTAGGTTTAGGAGCTTCTTTGATTGCTTTAACCTTGGCATCAGTAGGATGGATGCCATGCTTGTCAATCATGTACCCCAGGAACTCAACTCTGTCTGTTTTGAGTGTACATTTGTCTTCCTTGACTTTTAAACCCGCTTTTCTGAATCTGGTAAGGACTTCTCTGAGTCTCTCTTGGAGCTGAGTGTCATTTTCAGCAGAGATTAACACATCATCAAATAAGGCACTACCCCTGGCAGTCCTTGCAACATTCTTTCCATAGGCTTTGAAAAATGCCAGGTGCCACGCTTACTCCAATTGTAGTCTTTTACATTTGAAGGCACCTCTATGAGTCACAATTGTTTGTGCCTCTGCAGTGGCATCATCAACTGTTAATTGTTGATATGCCTGAGCCAAGTCCAGTTTAGCAAATACTGTACCCCTGCCAAGGGAATGGAGCAGATGATGCACAACTGGAACTGGGTATGCGCTCTGCTGCAGCGCATGGTTAAGTGTCCCCTTATAGTCACCACAGATTCTCACTGACCCATCAGCCTTGACTGGTGTGACTATGGGTGTTTCCCATCTGGAGTGGTCAGTAGGCTCTAAAACCCCTTGAGCAATGAGTTATCTAATTGTGCATCAATTTTTTCCTTTAAAGCAAATGGAACCCTCCTGGGCTTTAAACGAATTGGGGGCACCTTGGGGTCTAGGCTGAAAGCAATAGGGGTCCCCATATACTTGCCCAGTCCTTCGCTGAAGACCTCTGGAAACTCAGACTTCAAGGACTCCTCCCATTCAGAGCTGCTCACGTGATTGATGCCAGTCACCTCGATGCCTAGTGGCTTGAACCACTCAAGTCCCAGCAAACTTGGGCGATCCTTGTCCACGATGGTCAGGGCAAACGTTTTGGTGTGGCCTTTAAACTGCACGTTGAAATCTCTGCTCCAACTACTGGAATCTTGTTCCCTTGGTAGTCCTTGAGAGTCAGTGCTTGCTTCTGGAAATGCTTTTCTGAATTTGTGGGAAAGAGTCTGTGGATAGTGTCCCATGACACCATAGATAAATAAGAGCCTGAGTCCACTTCCTTGGCAAGGCCTT
>CM019148.1:89239019-89282794 GCA_009733165.1 Naja naja | reverse complement strand
TTCACTTTCACAGCCAGTCATTTCCTAAATGAATGCAAGCATGGTGATTTGGCTATTGTGAAATTCAGAAGAAGCATTTGCAAAGAATGTGCATACTTGATACTCAAATATAGCCTCATGCTGACATAATCTGTTGATCACTGTTCAGGTTTTATATTCCTTGTATTTTGCTACTGAACTGCCAGCAGAAGGCCGGAGGATTTTTATTTTTTTTAGATTGAATAAGAAAGACATAACAGTCAAGGATGGAAAGAAGTAATGATTACTTGGAAGCATATTTTAGGTTCAAGGATATTAGCTATTAGAGAATGATGTCCAAATCCTATTCATTCCAAAAAGCAGAATTCTTATTCCATTAGGTACATTAAAATTAAAAAGAAATTGAATGATTAATTAACTTAGAATTCATGGTGACAAGTCAGAAGTGAGTATGATAAAAAAAACCATTCAATTTCTTTCTGTTGCATATAATTTTAAATGGGTTTTATGCAGAAATGTACAAACAGTCTTGCCAGTTCTTGAGGGAAACAAAAAAGAGAACACTAAGATCATGTATTTCTACTGGGGGAACCATTATTGGGGATTACCCCCACCCAGGAAAGAACTGACAATAACTTTCATGAAGAATTCTAATCACAGATGTTTTCAGTTCAATCTCTATTGGTAAAATAGAGGGAAGTAAGCAGTGGAAAGTAAGCAGTGTGGGGAGGGAAGGTTCTGTCTTGGGCCCAATAGTCTTCAATATCTTCATAAATGACTTAGATGAGGGAATAAAAGGGAACTTACCAAATTTGCAGATGATAATAAGCTGGCAGGAATAGCTAACACCCTAGATGATAGGCTCAAGATCCAGATGGATTTTGACAGACTTGAACACTGGGCCCTATCTAACAAAATAAAAGTAAAGTCTTGCTTTTCTTGCTTAGGCAAAAAAAACAAAAGTACACATATAGACTGGGTGAAACCAAGCTCAATAGCAGTAACTGTGAGAGGGATCTTGGAGTCTTGAACAACCAATGAAACATGAGCCAGCAGTGTGTGGTGGCAGTCAACAAAGTCAATGCAATCCTAAATTGCATTAACAGAGAGATACGATCAAGATCAACTAATACGACTCTATAAAGCTTTAGTAAGATCACACCTAGAATACTGCATCCAGTTTTGGTCACCACACTATAAAAAAGATGTTGAGACTCTAGAAAGAGTGTAGAGAAGAACAACCAAGATGATTAGGGGACTGGAGGCTAAAACATACGATGAGCAGTTGCAGGAACTGGGCATGGATAGTCTAGTGAAGAGAAGGACCAGGGAAGACATGACAGCAGTCTTCCAATTTTTGAGGGGCTGCTGCAGAGAGGAGGGGGTCAAGCTATTTTCCAAAGCACCTGAAGGCCAGACAAGGAATAATGAATGGAAACTGATCAAGGAGAGATTCAACCTAGAAATAAGCAGAAATTTTCTGACAGTGAGAACAATCAACCAGTGGAACAGCTTGTCTTCAAAAGTTGTGGGAGCTTCATCACTGGAAGTTTTCAAGAAGAGACTGGACTGCCATCTGTCAGTAATGGTGTAGGGTCTCCTGCTTGGGTGAGGGTTGGACTAGATGACCTAAAAGGTCCCTTCCATCTCTGTTAATCTGTTAAATGGTCATCTTTCATGCTGAGAAGAAGCAAAATGGGATCTGCTGTATTTAGTAGTGTGATATGAATTTTAACAGGTATCTGCTAACAGGATTTGAAGCATATTATTTTATTTTGTTGTCCAAACAGCTCAACATTGGGAGAATCTTTTCAGCAGGTAATTGATCTGAGAGCTAAGATGAATTTGCTTATGGAACCCCAGGGAAATTGGCCCCTGAAGTTTCATTATGAACTTGCCTCGTTACATAGCACAGAAGCAAGAATTATCCCTCTGATCTTTTCTTCATGCTGAGGGAAAGAAATGTAAAATATAGTTAAAGATCTGGGTGCTGAGAACCATTGCTAACACGCTAGCTCTCAAAATACACCCTAATCAGAAATGTGCCAGCTTAAAGTCTATGCTTATGAATCATCCATATTTTGCAGCTGAAGAATACGGAGTGTAAGTTATTGGCTTATTTTTATATCTACTGTGCCAGGTCAGAAAAGCTGAAGTCAAAAGTTAGGTTAAACTGCCATATTTTACATTTTCCCCCATCCTGGTTTGTATGCAAGTGAAAACATCAGTATTCCCCAGGGAAAGGTGATCTGAACAGTCAGAAAGTTATTCTTTTCCCATGATCCATTGCTTTAGGAGACCACACTGACAATACTGCACATCTTTCTGTCTCTCTGGAGCACTTCCCCATCCCCACGAGCCACAGCCTAAAATTTTTGCATTAATGAGATCTTGATACTTTTGTGGTTTACGAATCCATCAGCCAGAAAGTGTGCTTCCATTTCTTTACACCCAGGCTGATTCCACTGGTGTTCAATTTCCCTAGGCATCACTCTCAGCCGTCCATAAAAAGTAACAATTCAATTTACAAATGATGCAGGCAGGCAAGGAGGTTTAGTGCCACATCCTCCTAAAGACATTATTTGCCATTAAAAATGGCTATCTTTTATTTCATTGTCTTTCTAAACAAGTAGTCCCTGCTTTTTCTTCCCACCTGCAGACTTAATTTTTCTTCCTCAGCTTTCTGTGTAACAAAGACAACTGCAGTGATCCAGTTGAAGTTATGTCATTCCCTCCCCACATACGATCAGTTAGCATTTGAAGATTTAATATTGGTACTATTAAAGGGTGCTAGAGAAACTTGCAGTGTTCCACATCCTCATTTTCCCAGGCATGCCAAGTATGATAGAAGCTGGAGAGCTCCTTGGAATCATTATAAATGAATAGATCCAAGACAGGAAGGGGGTAAAAGTCCCTTTTTCACACAATGCTATTTGTAGGAGTGTGAATATTCATTTAAAAGTTGTGTCCTGGAGGTGTAAGTTGCTTGTATGGAAGTATGGAAAATGCTCTTGGTACAAGCAGCTGGATCATTGTAATGAACTCTCCTGTTCTTGGGCAACATAGTTGATTTATGACATTAAAACTCTGGTTTCCCATAACCAAATTCAGATTTACAGATTTGAAAAGCCTGAAACAAAATTCTATCTCTAATTAAGACAGTTGTGAACTGACCAATCAAGAATTGTTGTCCCTTAATGTGGCTTAGCTATCAATACAGTGCCTAATGTGATATTCTTTCTTACTGCAATGTTGATTGAAGATTCTAGAACTTTAAAGGTTTCAGACTTAAATCTACTTGACTTGTGGAAGGGAGTCCTCAGAGCTGTGTCCTCATATCCTCTGAAATATACTCTAAAGAGACATTCAGGACCTTTCCTTACTTATCTCAACCAGAATTTTTTTCCCACCAAATCCCAAAATCATCTTGTCCACAACCCATAAATGAAACACATTTTAGTAGTCCACTATACTAAATATTAAGGAGTATTTTCTCCTTTTAAAAAAATGGGATTTGTTGCTTTTTAGAAGAAAATTAAGTGACTGCAACGTCTTGAATCATAAATTCTAGATGCAGAATAGGGATCAGCAATGGAGACAGTCAATTTCATGCCATTATAATTTTCTGCCAATTCACTTTTGCTTAGTGTTGGGAAGGTCCTCATCCTTCATAGAAGCTTGTCAGCAAACATTTTTCATGCCACCAAGATGTTACATTTACTGTATGCAAAAAGTATTGATTATCTTTTTGTGCCTTCAAGTCAATGCCAACTCCTGGAGATGTTGTGAATTAATCCCTGCAGTTTTCTTGACAAGATTTCAGAAATGGCTTGTCCCACCTTCCTCGTAGGACTAAGAGTGACTAACTCAAGGACAACCAGCTGGGTCAATGCCTAAAGTGGGACTAGAATTCACGGTTCAGTTTGGTGCCTTAACCACTACACAATATTGACTCTCCTTAATCATCTGGGTGATGCCAATATCATCCAGTAGATAACTTGATATTTATGTCTTTTCTCCATTTTCCTTTAACTACAAAAATTTGGGAGGTGCGTGCATGTGTGTGTGTGTGTGTGTGTGTGTGTGTGTGTTTGGTCATCTATTTGCAACTTCCAAATGAGCAAGAATCCTGTCAGTGCTCATCTCTCTTTCCACAGGATCAGTGTAGTATATAAAAGATCAGTCTGAACTGATTGGAAGGGCCAAATAAAGGCAATGTTTAAAATAACATAAAAAGTTTGTTAGAAAATGGCATTGAAATAAAGTCAGTAATAAATAAGTAATAATCTTCTGCTCTGGTTTTTCTATAATATTCTACCAGTCTGGAGAACTCAGCTGCCATTAAATTCTAGACTAATAATAGCAGGAATAAAGATAGCATAAATCTGACTCTGACATGCCAAATCCTAATCTTGATTGGCTTGAGAAAGTCTCACAAGATCTGGACAGTAAGTGTATAATTAGAAGCAAATAAACTTCCATAAATGCTCTCAATTGTGATCTATTGCATAGCCCAGCCTTGGGGTGACAGGAGACAGGATGGAGCTTAATCTAGAAAATACTCTCTCTTTGGTCTCATCACATATTTTGCTTGCCCCAAAATGAAGACAACTCACTATTTCTTGAGGACATAAATGCATGAAAACATTCTCAACTTACCACCAATCCTCTATAAAGACAAACTCTTACTGTGCATCAAAAGTAGCGTGCACCAGATTCTATCTATACAAAGAGAATTGTATGATGTGCATGATATTCTGTATTTCGTTGCAGATAATGGGCCACTGTTCACTCTGACAGGAGATCTTCCCTGTGATTCCTTTCCTCTATAGACATTTAATCTTGGGCTGCTGGATTCCCTGTCCCATTGTGGACAAAATATTTTTCTTTCTTTTTTTTCCCCTGATGGTCTCATAAAAAGCTGAGTTTTTATTCTTGAACAAGTTCACCAGAATTAACAAAGGCTCTTTCCCTTTTATTCTAAGCTACATGAAGAAATGTGAAACTATATTTCTAATCTGATAGGTGGGCCTGGACAAGAAGGTCACAACTGGAGAATCAGTGGATCAAGTTTCATACAAAAGGTCTATCAGTGGAAACAGAAAGCACATGTCCTCAGAGACCCACCCAAGGAAAGGAAAAATCAGTGATTGTGGCAATTGTCATCCAGACTAAACATTTGTCCAGCATTGTTTGAAACCTAAAGAATAAACTGAGATCCGGACAGCTATTCTACCCAATTTCTGCACAGGAGACAAACAGTGTAAGGCTTTGATGGAAAACAATTATCTATCACTCTGTTTAAATCTAACATGCCATTTCAAGAGTTACTTTTTTTATAACTCTGAGGGGGAAATACATGGGTTCTTTACACATCAAGTGTATATTTTCATTGCTTCTCCTTGGAAAAATATCTGCAATCAATAACCAAAGAGTTTTTGCTCCTTTTGAGGAGAAGAATGTGTGATTTGTTTACTCCTGACCTGTTGCTTGAGTCAAACAAGTCTCTCCTTTGAAACCATCCTCTTGTTCTCAAGGTGCCTCAACTCCATTAAGAATACATGGAAAAAGAAAAAAAACAGGACAGCCTGACACAGCTACAAAGAGGATGGCAGGGAGCAAAGGAGGGTGGACTGTGAGCTGTAAGAACAGAGGCAAGAACAAGAATTAAGCCTACAGTCTAAAATATGAGTGGGAATGAATTATGTTATTGATTCATATTTGGGGAAAGGTTGTTAGGGCACTGAAGTAATTTAAGTTCTGTTCTTTGTCTCTTGGGCATTCCTGGTTGCTATTGGTTGTCATTTTAGATTGCTTCCTTAAGAGATTTAACAGCACAATAGTGGCCTACTCTTAAGAGAATGCTCCACATAAAAGAAGGTTAATATCGTTTCCTGAAGCATGTCCTTGTATTGAGGGAGCAATCTCCTGTTTCCTCGATAACGTTATTTACAGAGTAGAAAAATGCAAATACTCTTGAAAAACACCAAGACCCTGCATGCACAGAGACAGTTTGGAAGGACCCTTCACAGAGATACTTTTGTATTCTATACTAGATTTGCACATAGAGAAACCTAAAATTGTATCTTATTTTTTGTGCATATAACAGAAAAAGAGTGGGATAGGAATACTTTTGGACACTTTTGAGATTTTTTAAAATTCCTGTAAAGATAATGTAAAATCCCTGAACAGTTTTCAAAGTATATGATGGATTCTATTTTGTTTTCAGTCTATTGTACGAAACATAGGATGATCAAAGATCTGAAGGGACAATTTCTGTCTGATAAAAGACCACAGAGTGCATTCAACAAGGTTATCTTGTGGGATTCTGGAAATGTGCCTTCTCTATTGAAGCATCTACCCTCTGGAGCAGAATGCCACAAAGATCCATATGGATCCTTCAAATTTTTTAACAACCGGTTCTGTGGGCAGGGCTTAGATGGTGGGCGTGGCTTGGTGGTCATGTGACCAGGTGGACATGGCTTGGTGGTCATGTTATTGGCTGGGAGTGGCCAACTCAATATCACTCACATCGAGGCACATCTCCTCGCCTGGCCTCTCATGACTGTGGGGATGCTGCAACAGTCGTAAGTGTGAAAAATGGTCATAAGTCACTTTTTCAGTGCCATTGTAACTTTGAAAGGTCACTCCACATAAGCAAAGTACCAGCAAAGAAGGGGGGAAAAAAACTCCAGAGACCTTCCTGAGACAGGGAGTCTAGTCCTGCCAAGAATGTAACAAGGGTTAACAGAGAGGCAGTTTCTGTAAGCAACACCAGAATGTTTCCTTCCTGCCTTCCTTACAGGATTAGGCCAGTAATTTCTTCTAACAACCGGTTCTCTGAACTGCTTAGAATGTTAACAACCGGTTCTAGTGAATAGGTGCAAACTGGTAGAATCCCACCCTGTATGGCTCCGACTCTGATGACATTCTAGAAGGAACTAAAACCTGAATTATTGTCCCTGATCTTGGGTAGTGTGATGGTGAGCTCTAGTAAGGTTTGAGTTGGTTTGGTATGGCTTCTATTTTACTTAACAGAATAACGAGTTGGAAGGGACCTCAGATGTCTTCTAGTCCAACCCCCTGCTCAGGCAGGAAACCCTATACCATTTCAGAAAAAAAGGGTTGACCAATCTCTTCTTAAAAACCTCCAGTGTTGGAGCATCCACAACTTCTGGAGGCAAGTTGTTCCACTGATTAATTGTTCTAACTGTCAGAAAAATTATCTTAGTTCTAGGTTGCTTCTCTCCTTGATTAGTTTCCATCCATTGCTTCTTGCCCTGCCCTCAGGTACTTTGGCTTGACTCCCTCTTCTTTGTGGCAGCCCCTGAGATATTGGAACACTGCTATCATGTCACCCCTAGTCCTTCTTTTCATTCAACTAGACATACCCAATTCCAGCAAGCGTTCTTCATAAGCTTTAGTCTCCAGTCTCCTAATCATCTTTGTTGCTCTTCTCTGCACTCTTTCCAGAGTCTCAACATACTTTTATATAATGGTGATCATAACTGGATGCAGTATTCCAAGTGTGGTCTTTTATTTTATTTTTCTGGGTTGTTTTTTAGGACTTAGCATAGTTTCCAGTTTTCTTTTATTGTTCTGGTTTTTTAAATAATGTAAACACCTGGAATCCCTGGGAATTGGCCATTTTTCAATCTATGCATAAATAAATAAACCAACAAGATGCCTGACATTATCAGGCACATGCTAGAAACACAGGGTTAGCATTTCTAACTAAAGTTTCTGATCAGCTCATCAAGCCAAGAGGCCCCAATGACGTACAGATCAGTATAAATCCAATTCATCACTGTTGTGTATACTTCTTTTTTAAAAAAGATATTGATTCCAAATCTTCTTCTTCTTCATCTTCTATCTATCTGTCTGTCTGTCTGTCTGTCTGTCTATCTATCTTCTATCTTTTTCTTCTTTCTTTATTATTTTTAGATATATATTATATATGTTATATTTTATTATGATATTATATTATTATAATTAAATGTATGTAAGTATGTATGTTCCAGCCTAACTCTGGAACACCTTGAGCAATTTCAACCAAACTTGGTACACAGATGACTTACCCTCTGGAAACAAATACTGTGGGAATAAGACACCCCTAACACCCCTGGGGGGGTGTGCCTTAAAATGGCTTCTACCATGGTAACAGCTTCACAGGCTACCTCTTGTGGAGGAATAGAAGAATGGCAACACTGCATGACAGACAGTACAACAGTGTGAGTCCCAACTACAGGATTTTCCTGTCTAATACAGGATTGGGATAAATAAATACCGGGTCAATGCTGGGTTATTGGCTAGTAAAATATAAAATGAAAATAAAAATGACAAACACACAGAATAATAAAAGCTACAAACAAGACAGGAAAACGCTGCATAAAGAAGAAAAAAGTATATATAACAGATATATAATTAACACTAAACATATAATGTTATGTGTATTTCAAATTACTAATTACACCTGTATTTTGTAGTAATTTTTTAAAAATAAATGTGCTGATTTCAATGGATGGAAAAATTGGATGGATAGAAAGAAGGTCAAGTTTAGCTTTATGTCTTGAAAGAAAAACTCCTAAAATTAGACATACTAAATATGTACTCAATCTGGTAACATCTTCTTTTCTATACTGAAATAACTGTTCAAATATCCCTTTGTTCTCTCCAAATGAAAATACCAAAGCTATCACTGAAATTGTGTCAGAACTGCCCTTGGACTTTCTTGTGGAATTGCTGTTATCATTTTCTCCCAGATCTATGGTTCCTGAATTCCATATTAGGGCCGATAAAATCCTCATCAACAAAACACTTTCCCTGGTCTCTCAGAAATAGCCATTCCAATCTTAGTAAAGCTGAAAGCTTAAAGGGGTGAAGGATAATCCAAGATGGGGATCATGTAGCTCTTGAGTGTCAGAAAAGAAAAAAACATTTATCCCTTGGATAATGAAAGTAAGTCAATGAGTTTTCCAGGCAATATTTTAAAACATGGATTTTTCACTTAGCATCTCCTAGTGCTAAGCTTGCTACAAAGAGAATAGTAGCCATAATGTAGTCACACCTTTTTAAAAAGGTAAAGCAATTATTATTCCTAGCATTTGCTTGCAGAGAGAGGAAGAGAGCATTTCCCAGTAGTTTAGGAAAGGTTCTTAAAATGCTGAGTCAGACTAGGGAAGAGAAAATTGTTTGGTGGTTATTTTTCTCCAGTCTTCTTTCCCTTTTTAACCACCTGTGGCATGAGTATCCTTACCATCACTGATAGTAAAGCAAGACTGTATCATCATCCAAGGCTTAAACTCTAATGAAAGAAAATTGTAAAAATGGTACATGATTGTAAAATGATTGTATAATTGGACAATGAGATGGTCCAATCTCTTGATATCTGGTTCAAAAGATCTGTGGGATACATTATTTAAGCTCTTGAAATAGAATGTACTATTCCATGGATGTGCTACTCTGAGGAAACTATTTCTCCAGGGGAAAAACATTCTTTTCTATGCTGGGAAAATACAACAAAGGTGAGAGAAATATCCTTGATGGAACATATTTGCAATTATTTAAAGTCAGTGTCATACACCTGAGAAAATACCCCATGATATTTTCTAGTAAATCAATGTCGTAGACCTGGGAAAATACTCCATGGTATTTTCCAGCAACCCAATTTGGAGAATTATACGTACACCTTTTGTACACAATACAAGCAAATGTGCATCCTTAGTTTAGATTGAAATTAATCCAGCAGAACTCTTATCTTCAATACTTTGTTTAGAAGTCCAACTCTACCTCTTCCCCAAAAGTTGACTGAACATAGATAAATTCCAAATTTTATCATTCCATTCATATTATATATCCACAGGAACAAATCTCCTTTGAATATGCAACAAGTAAACATCATAAATCCCACTGAAGTAAATGATTGATTGATTATTCATTGATTACGTGCCATCAGTTCGATGTCAACTCATAGCAGTCACATAAATACATTTTCTCTGTGATGATCTGTCTCTAATTCTGGTCCTTCAAGTTTTCCAATGATGCCCCAATCATCATTGTAACTGAGGTCTTTCATCTTGCTGCAGATCCTCTTCTCTTTCCTTGCACCTTTCCAAACATTACAGTCTTCTCCAGAGAAGCAGATCTTTCCATAATGTGTCCAAAGTTGGATAATTTGACCCTGGTCATTGGTAAATTGAATGAGAATTCATGGTTGATTTATTCAATAGTCCTTTTTTTGTTTTCTTGTCTGTTCTTTGTAAATAGAGAATATTTTCTCATATATATTGACACTAGCTGGATACCAGTGCTTCGCTATGAAACTATGTGGTCAGGTTTAGTGTTTGGGGAGGAAAATAAAGGGGAATTCTGCCTCTACCTACCAGCATCCATTGGTATTCATCTGGCTAGTGTCCTGTCAGTGTGTGAAAGAGTTGAGGGCTATTTGGAAACTGAAACAGTATTTGCTGTGTGAGCAAGAAGGAGACAGCAAGAAGCCTGGGCGTGGCTTAACTCAACTGCTCTATACTAAGGCTGCTTGGTGCTGTGAAACTAAAACTGAAACTCCTCTCCTCTGCTTGTGTTTTGCATTTGGAACTGATTTCTTTTCAGGTGGGGGGGAATGGAACTCCTTAGCATCAGTGTGTGTTAAGAATAATATAGGCAATACTAATGCTCTGATGGGCATTTCGAAAAAATCCTTTCTTAGTGAGCACCTAGAAGCCAAAAGGAACATACACTTTACAGTTCTGGAGATTTTGTGATGATGCATGAGTGGTATTTCGCTTTTATGTATATAGATTGACTTTGGAAGGAAGAAATGGTGGGTTGAAGATGGTTCTACAAAAAAAACAGAGTCGATGATTGCAGAGAAAGAAGAGCTGACAAATAGACCAGATTTTCAAACTTCTCTGAACAAGGACGTGATTGGAGATTGACCACAAATGCTCTAGACGTTTGCTCCTCACAAGGAGACTGCAAGGCAGCAGTGTCCAGGGAGTTTACAGATCTGCGAGATTAGGGAATAGCTATCTTGCTCGAACTTCAGTCATGCCTTTGAAAGGACTCTAAGTTTGTCTACTTACTTTAAGAGTTTTGTAAATTGCTTGTTAGTTGCTTTTCCCTATTTAGAAACTCTTAATGGAAGAGACTATATGTAACTCAGGGTTGAACTGTAGGTCCTTGTTTGCTTTGAATTGACATGTTTTGCAGCAGTTGGTAAGTTTCCTGCAATCCTTAATGAAAAAAATGTTGATGAATGTATCTTTTCTTTTATGTACACTGAAAGCATTTGCACCAAGACAGATTCCTTGTGAGTCCAATCACAGTTGGCCAATAAAGAATTCTATTCTATTCTTAACAAGTTTAATACTTTTTTAAAAATGGAGAAAACAGCAAAAGGGCAACTAAAATGTAACTGTGAAAAGTCTCTCCCCCCTCCTTTCTCACACACACAAATAAAAATCTCGCTCTACTCTGTTTGGATGCTACTCTCAGGATTTAGCTTGACATGTTCCAAACAGACTGCATGAAAGAGATGTCTCCCTATGTTCTGTGGGTTACCATTCCTTTTTCTTCTTGCCATTCCTTCCTTCTGAGAGGCTTCAGTGAAAACCGTATGCTTCTGACAGAATGAATTTATGATCTTCTGCAATCATCTGGGCTCTTTGCAAAACTTCAGTAGGTGGCAGCGTTTAGTTGATAAATGTTTTGTTATCTAAGTGGTCTCACTTAGTGCAACTGTTGCAATATTAATCTCAGAATTTAGGATCTTCTTTTCCAGGATGGAAAAATGTTGCCATCCTGCTGGCATTTGCTCATCAGAACTGACAACACCATTATGGAGGGCAAGCCTTCCATCCTTTCATTGCATGCGTGTTATGTGAGGTCAAAGGGGGATGGGGCGGAGTGTTAGCAGAATTTTATGGAGGCAGAGAAGAAATGAACCTGATTTATGTTTGGAGACTAAAGGTATGTATTTTAAAGGTACATCTGGGAAATGAATAGCCCAGGGAAACAACTGATGGACTCACTCTGCCTTTGCAGCCTATCAATAGTAGAAACAGTTGATGCTTCTTCAAAACCTCCATCTAACTTCTCTTCGGCAATCATAAATAGAAATCATAGGTTGACCAGGCATGCATACAAATAGAATTGAACCACAGTCTTCAGCCCAGTGACATGACTACATAGCATGGGTTTTCTTGAACTCTCATTTTGTCTACCTGACCCTTACTTGAGTGTCTATAAACTTACATTGAGAAGGGAAAATTGGCTTGGCATTTTTTTGCATTTGTCTCACAGAAGCAATTTGTTCTTTCTCCCTCCCTCCCCCCCCTCAAAAAAACGCTATGTCTGCAATCTTATTTCCAGTGCTTGCAGATAGAAATAGTAAGTAGTTTCATTTTAAAAAAAGAGAGATGTTAGAGGTAATAGGTAGTGGTAGTGATAACTATATACTTCCAGCAGGTATTCCCAGTATGTCAGGATTTACACATTGGTTGAATTCACATACAGTAATAATGTCATGTGCAGTTGCAACCATGGTTTTTGAAGAAGAAATAGAATTCTATTGTACGCATCCTACAATGTCATAAATCATCATTTACAAACCACAGTGACTGGCCTCAAACATGCTAATCAACCAACAGGCAACAAAAGCACAGAAGTAGCCAACATTTTGGGGCCAAAGGTCACACTTAACAATTTAATGAAGCCCAAATCTCTGCATCTTTGCTAGCAACTAACTTTTTAATATGGTTCACACATAACTTGGACTTATCAATTCCCCCTCCCCTCCTCTTCCACGTATCCCAAGGCTGTGATATATTTTTTTCTCCACACCAGGAAATGTGTTAACTAAATTACAATCTACTAAAGCAAGGCACTAACAATTTGAAGCTCCTTTCTTTCTATAAAAGATGAGCAATAACCACAGTTTTCTCAGGTGAATTCATATTGTTTACAATTAAAATATTGCATTCCTTCAAAGTCTATGTACCAACTGATTTCAAAGAAAATTTTGTTGCCAATGTACCATCTGCTCAAGGTGTTGTCAAGAAATACAGCCCCGTTAGCAGAAATAGAAACTGGGCAATTCTTCCATATTTTCACCTCATCTTTTACGTTCAGCTCAAATTACCGGCACACTTTCAATAGTCAGTTCAGATGATAAAGAGCCAATAGGAGGATATCCAAATTTGGGTCATGCCAAAAATGGGATGCATCAGCAAGAATACAAACTCACAACTGGCCAAGTACTGGCTTGATGGTCAGGTCAATATTTGGGGATATTGAAAGGTATTTGAAAGTAAATCTCTTTAAACAATTGAGGCAATAGATAAAAAAAGACAGTTCTGGGTCCTTTGTTCTCCAAGATATGATTTTCTTCCCAACAATCTGCAAAAAAAATGTGTGTGGGATTCTTTAGTCAAATATTAAAATATGAATGTTTGAATTTCTCTAAATGGCTATCTGGTTGACTTCTGAATATATGCATGCCTGTTAATAGAATATACTACAATATTTTTGTGCAAATCCAAACTCTATCTTTTTTATATTCAGGTATCAAAACAAAAAAAACATTACAAAACATTATGCATCTCTCAAATGAAATGCTTGTATCAGATTAGGTGAGGATTCAAATTGACACGCTTGATAAGAGCTGCTACCTGTTATTTCTTCATTGCCATTTGCAGATTCCCCTTCACTCTCAAGCAAACATCCATCAGAAGATCTTAAAATAATTCATAGGATTTCACTGCCAAAGACCTTTAAACAATGGTTTGATACAATACAGTATGCTTTCTTCCAGTAGCTGTTTTTCTATTCCATGTATTTTAAATTATGTAATTATTTGAATCTCTCCTTTAGTTACCACTTTCCCATCATTTCATTTAAAAGGCATCACAACGAACCCAAATCATATTGTTTATTGCCTTTTCTTTCTCTACGATGTTAGCAAATGCTTCGCTTCTGAGCCCTGGAGGTGAAACTCCTCAAAGCACTTCAAGGTTATGAATTGCAAAACTCTGTCTTTCTATTATTTCACAGTAAGCAAGAAAGAAGAGAGTAGTACATTGGACTTTTAAAAAAGCCCTCAATTGTATGGCTCAGCTAATAACAAGGAATTCTTTAACTGTACCTAAAAAGCAAGTCAGCTTTTACATAAATAGGGGAGAGGGTGAAAGAAAGACAACAATAATGCCAAAGCCATAATTTTCAACAAGAATTCAGGGAAATGCAGAACTGGGCAAAGATGATAAACAGCATAGAAAGTAACTAAAAAGCAACAACAACAGCTTAGAATTAAGCATCTGACGCAGTTTTTAAAAATAACATTTGGATCTATTGAAAGGAAATGGCTAAATATTAAAAGGATAACTAATGTTTGCTTCAAGCTTTCTTCTTCTTCTTCTTCTTCTTCTTCTTCTTCTTCTTCTTCTTCTTCTTCTTCTTCTTCTTCTTCTTCTTCTTCTTCTTCTTCTTCTCCTCCTCTCCCCTCTTAGGATGGTATAGAGTTTAACAAAGTCAGCTTTAATTAACATTATTTAATAATAGTTTACTTGCTAGGATGGAGCTCCACCTAATCCTACTCCTTTTCTTCCCATGTAATTCACAGCCAATGTGCTTGTTGATGGCTTGTCACTTGCATCTCGTATAATTGGAAGCAAATCTTAGAATTTATCAGTTTTCTTAACGCTTTCGAAGGAGGTAACTATCCTAACTGACAGTGTTGTAGTGTAGTGATTTTGGATTTAGATAGGGGAGAACCAAGTTTAAGACCAGCTCAAGATAAACCTCCACTCACAATAGAATTTCCTAGGCCTCCAGGTTCGTAATTTTGGGCCTGGACAATCTGGAACTGGACCACCTGAGGTCCGATCTAAGCATAGTTCACAAAATTGATATAACATCTTGTCTGTCAACAACTTCTTCAGCTTCAATCACAACAATACATGGGCAAACAATCAATACAAACTCAAGGTAACCTGCTCCAAACTCGACTGTAAAAAATACAACTTCAGCAATGGAGTGGACAATGCCTGGAACACCCTACCTGACTCCATTGTTATAGCCTCAACACCTCACAGCTTCAACCTCAAACTGTCTACCGTGGACCTCACCCCAGTCTTAGGAGGTCCTTAAAGGGGCATGCATAAGTGCACCAGTGTGCCTGCCGTCCCCATCTTACTGTCGCCATTTATCTGTATTTACTTCCTTTGTTCTTGTTTATGTTCATACTTATACTTGTTATCTTGTGCACGTTTGACGAATAAATAAATAAATCTCACTCAGTGATTTTGGTGCCGGCCTTCTGTTTCAGCCCATAGCCCAGTCAACTTCACAGGGTTGAGAGATAAAATCTTCAGAGATGCCAACTTGAGATCCAAAGGGAAAGATAGAATATCAATCATAGATAGATGATAGATGATAGATGATAGATGATAGATAATAGATGGATAGATAGATAGATAGATAGATAGATAGATAGATAGATAGAACGAACACAAATGTTAGATATTAATAGTATCAATATAAGACCACATATTGTTATATTGTTAATTTAATTCCTTATGGAAAAAAATCAACAGTGAATTGTAACAGTATGAGCAAATTGTACTGTTGGTTTGTGTTTGTTTTAAGAAGCATTAACAGAATGACTGCTACTGAAAAAACCCTGCCCACAAGGGGGTCATGACTCTTTCAGCATTACAAATAACCTTCACATTTTATGTATTTAAAACATTTATATAGCTGCTTCGGGTGACTCCTATCAAAATAATTTGGGGTTTTTATTATTTGTATTCAAAAAGGATTTCCCCTAACTTATAAAGAAGTAAAAAGAGAGGGCAGGAGATTTGTGCTTTCAGACTTGCAAGATTCTACTAATGCAGCCTTATAATAAAATAGAATTAGCTCATCTAGTCATGCTTCCTGTCTTGTCTTGTTTACCTGGGAAATCTGACAAGATCCAATCAATCTGTTCCAAGAGATCATGGCAGCAGAAGACAGATAAGAACAATAATCTTGTTTGAATGGGGCCATGATATAGAGTGACCTGAATTGAAGGGAAAGACTTCTGAATCCTAAAATTCTCTGCAAAGGTTGCAATATCCATTTTTCCCTCTTGGTAACTCCCAACTCCCAAAAAGTACAAAAAAGGGGGTGGGGATCCATCCATTGTAGGTGACAGAAGGAATCCCTCCTACTTGTGACTGTATGACTGTAACTTTGTCGCTTGTATCCTTACGATTTATATTGACTGTTTCCTAGTATGATTTGATTGCTTATTATACCCTATAACTATTATTAAGTGTTGTACCTTATGATTCTTGACTTTGATGAATATATCTTTTCTTGTATGTACACTGAGAGTATTTGCACCAAGACAAATTCCTTGTGTGCCCAACCACACTTGGCCAATAAAGAATTCAATTCAGTTCTGTTCTATTCTATTCTATTCTATTCTATTCTATATCCCAAATTCTTTGCTTAGGCCTACGTGTGCTCTACAAATGGTAATGTTTTTGTTCATTCAGAATCAAAATGCAAATAAACCAGCTGCTTGACAGCTAGATTGGGATTCTGGTCTGCACAAGAGTTGGGATGTCAGAACCAACTTCCAAGTAGCAATGGCAAATGCAGATATTTGTAATGACCTGCAAAGTTTAAAGATGTACCCCCAGTGATCATTATTAAGGCACTCTCTCTTTTTTTAAAAGACTGTACTTAGGAATGTTTATACTCCTGCTCTCCAGTTCAGAGCAATGAATCATGTCCTGGCAATTGTGCCCATTAACACAGTCATCACCTGCTCATTGTGGAAATTCACCAGCTGTTTTTCAGACAAGAGGACACATGAAAGACTAGGCAGATTTCAGGATCTGAGTTGAAAGAACAGGATGTTTTATATTGTTGGCCCTTTTTAAAACATTGGCTAGATTGGACTAATATAACAGTAATACAGAAGAATAGCATAGCATAGCATAGCATAGCATAGCATAGCATAGCATAGCATAGCATAGAATTCTTTATTGGCCAAGTGTGATTGGACACATAAGGAATTTGCCTTGGTGCAAATGCTCTCGGTGTACATAAAAGAAAAGATACATTCATCAAGAGTCAAGAATCGTAAGGTACAACACTTAATAATAGTCATAGGATAGAAGGATTATGTGGTATTTCCACAGCACTTTTGGATCAGTTATCTAGATCTTACACCTTCGAAGTGTGCATTTTTACTGTCTGTGAATCCCATCCTCTAGAGCAGGGGTGTTAATCTCATGTCATCATGGTGGTGTCACATGATGCATCGGGACTTTTTCCCCTTTCACTAAACTGAGTGGGGTGTGTGGTCAGCATGTGACACATCCAGCCCATGGGCCAGGAGTTTGACAGCCCTGCTCTAGAGATATACTATTCATCCAGAAGACATTTCCTGTTTTGGATCATCTCTGGATCTATTGCTCTCATTCCAGGATTGCTTTTCTGGAAACGACTCTATTTCTGACTCGGCTCTCATTTATAGGAAACTGCAGCAAAATTGGCATTTTCCTTAGAAAATCCATTTTCCATGTGGAAGGAACTCTTGTTTTACCATCCCATCCTACTACATCCCTCTGAAGTTCAACATCTTTAAGAGCCGTGGTGGCACAGTGGTTAGAATGCAGTACTGCAGGCTACTTCTGCTGATCACCGGCTGCCAGCAGTTTGGCAGTTCGGGTCTCACCAGGCTCAAGGTTGAGTCAGCCTTCCATCCTTCTGAGGTCGGTAAAATGAGGACCCAAATTTTTGGAGGCAATATGCTGACTCTGTAAACCACTTAGAGAGGGCTGTGAAGCACTATGAAGCGGTATATAAGTCTAAGTGCTAACATCTTTTGCATGGAATTAGTCTTATTTTGTATTTATAGTACCCAATCTTATTTCCCCCTTCCTTTAAACCAGCCATGGGGCAATATGCAAAAAGGGTCAGCAGTGTTACCAGGAAAAGCACCCTGTTGCAAAAATCACCTACAAGGTGCTGTCACTTCACCTTCACAACTCATAAAGGATTTTTAATGTGGCAGAGGAATGAATGACAGCACGGGGACTGAGCAGCCTTGGGGGGATTTCAGTTTACATTCTCTCAACAACTACTTAGAGGTATGAAAGGGCAGAGTTTTTGTACGTCGTACATTGGAGGTAGGGATCAGCTCAGCCCAGATGAATGAAGATAAACGCATCTTCTTAAATCAGGGAAGGCTCAACTACTACTAATTTATTTTATTCCAATTTTTTGGGTAGGGAAATTAAAAATTTTTACTACCAAGCGAACAGCAGGAGCTCATTGATCAAATGATTCTTCTATTCTGTATTCTCCTATGGGGCAGCTAGAGGGAAAGAGGTTAAACAGTGACTGACTTCCTGTATTCTCTGGGTTTCAAGTTCAACATAAATGAAGACAGTCTCAAGCTGGTTACAAACTGCTTTATAAAATTGGTGAGACAGAAACACTGGTGCCATGGAAGCATCGAGACACACACACCCCAGTGGCTCTCTACAAAAACCTCCTTTACAATTTTCACTCCCTACTTTGCATAAAAGTGGGTCATCTGTTTGCAGGGATCATCTGGTCCTGCATGGTTAAGAAAGCCTTACATTTGCCATCATTTTTGATAAAGCCCCATTCAGGCTGGAACTCACTGGAGATCCATTGTGAAGATCTCAGGAGATGAAGGAAAAATGGGACGAATCATTTCCAGCCCTCATACATCTATTCTCATTGTGTTTGTTTTCTTTTCCTTCCTTTTCACTATGGAACTCTCCTTCCCTCCAAGTTATTTGGAAAAAATATTTAGAGTTTAAACTAAATGTTCTAAAAATATTTGGAATTTAAACTACATTAATCACTGGAACTACATGCAAAGAGAAGACAGCAATTAAGATAAACAAATCTTACTCTATAAATTAGATTGGATACTTTATTATATAGAACAGGTGAGAAATCTTTCGTGCTTATAGGCTCCATCCCCTCTCCCTTTATTTTGCCTTTTTGGGTTTTTATATTTTAAGGTAATTTTCTCTTCTGCTGTCTAGGCATTGGAATTTTAGAGAAGTAATTAGGGGACTGGACGTTAAAACATATAAAGAATGGCTGCTGGAATTGGGTATGTCTAGTTTAATGAAAAGAAGGACTAGAGGTGACATGATAGCAGTGTCCCAATATATCTCAGGGGCTGCCACAAAGAAGAGGGAGTCAAGCTATTCTCCAAAGCACCTGATGGCAGGACAAGAAGCAATGGGTGGAAACTAATCAAGGAGAGAAGCAACTTAGAACTAAGGAGAAATTTCCTGACAGCTAGAACACTTAATCAGTGGAAAAACTTGCCTCCAGAAGTTGTAAATGCTCCAACACTGGAAGTTTTTAAGAAGAGATTGAACAATCATTTGTCTGAAGTGATGTAGGATTTCCTGCCTGAGCAGAGGGTTGGACTAGAAGCCCTCCAAAGTCCCTTCCAACTCTGTTTTCTAACCAATTCTAACTAATTTTTCTCTCAAATAACAGCAGAAGAAATCTATTGGTCTATTCTCCAAAGCACCTGAGGGCAGGACAAGAAGCAATGGATAGAAACTTTTCAAAGACAGATCCAACCTAGAACTTAGGAGAAATTTCCTGACAGTGAGAACAATTAAACAGTGGAACAGCTTACCTTCAGAAGTTGTCAGTGTCCTGTCACTAAAGGTTTCCAAAATGATATTGGCTAGCCATTTATCCAGAATGATATTGGATCTCTCGTTTGAACAGCAGGTTGGACTAGAAGGCCTCTAAGGTCCCTTCCAATGTTACACTGTTATATTGCAAGATTAGTGATGTTCAGCCCTTCTGGAAAGCTTTTAACAAAGCTGAATCTGGATCTTTTATATATTACCTACATGTGTGGATCTAAATTTATCTATGATCTATCAATCAAGGGAAAAGCAGCTGCAGAATATGCAGATGTGACTAGAAGTATTTTACTCTTAAGGCTGTTTTTGTTTTGGGAGATGGGCAGCTGTATCAGTTTGAAAAGTAAATAAATGAATCTCAATTTCATATCATAGCAAGGATCATGTTCCCATCGTGTCTCCCAGAGAATCCTGTTATTTTGACTGCTTGTGGTATCTGTGCTCTAAAGAGGGTTGCCGAGATTGGCAACCTTGTTAGAATGGCACTTTTGAAAGCCCATGGCGAGATGCTGACAAAATTGCTTCATGCCTGGCCAGTCATTAAAATACCCATTTTCCAGATGAATTTGCCTTCAGGATTATGAGGGGATTTAAAAGGAGGGAATGATCACAGGATATTTCTGGGTGGTAAGTCATTCACACCACCTCCCCAAAAGGCAGAAGAAAAAACTAATCCCCTTTGTTTTTAGGAACTCTTGCAGATCCCTGAAAGCTTCGTAAGTGAATTGTGGCTTCTGACATCTTGAACACTGCCTCCCTGCAGTACATAAATATCATGTTTATACTGCATATCTGCTGTATGCAAACATGCGGCTAAAGTTGGTGCTTTCAATAGCAGCACAGCTGCTTCTTGTGTTTAATTTCATAATTAAATTTAATTTTTTAAAAGTCAGACATGCTGGGGGCATTAGGAAATAGTCAACATAGGGGAGAAGACACCTTGGAAGCTCCTTTGCTTGTGGACTGGAGATACTGGGTTCTTCATTTACCTGGAGAAGCACAGGTGGAACACCAACAGGGCATGCAGAGCCAGCCTGGAAAGGACAAAAACATGAGCGGTGTTAGGCTGTGTGAGTCATGTTCCCTGGGGGAGAGGGGAAATCCGCCCGGAGTCCTTTGGGAGTTGGGCAGCATATAAGTTTAATTAAATTAAATTTAAATAAATAAATAAATCCTCAACTTGAATAAGGCAGGTGCACTAGTCATGGACTGGTTGGGAAGATGTAACTTTGCTGTCACTCTCAACTCTGATTCTGCCACATCCCTCTGATTCAGCACAGTCCATCACCAGCCTCCTTCCTCAGTTGGGGAAAGAATGAGAAGTCATTCTTATGGTGACTCCTCTTTCTTCTGCCTGCCCTCATTTGCCACAGGTGAGTTTTCTTCTCTCTTGAGCAAGGCTCTTCAAACTTGACAGCTTTAAGACTTGTGGACTTCAACTCTGAGAATTCTTGAGCTAACATGACTGGAAAAGGAATTCTGGGAGTTGAAGTTCACAAGTCTTAAAACTGTCAAGTTTGAAGACCCCTGCTCTTGAGGAACCCTGAGAAAATTGCCTTAAGACCCAGAAAGCTCTACTCTGTCCTAGCTGGAGACTTCTAAACGCCAAGGAAGGTATCAGGTGTCATAGAACAAATGAACCCCAGAATCCACATGGGTCACTTGGTCTTTAACCCTGACTTTTTTTTTGTTTTGTGAATATACCTGTACTACCCAGGGACCTTGTAACTTGGACTTGAGTAGTTGTGTTGGTGGATGGACTTGTTATTGTTCCTTTTTAACTCCATAGCCATGATAACATAAATCCATTTTAGGCGACATGTTGCATGTGTGCCAAGTACTTTGCAGGAATTCCTTCTGTAGTTTTTGCAACTCTGCAAGTATAATTTGTATTATTATTTCTATACTGCAGAGTGAGAGATAACAGTTTAACTTCAATGAAAACCTACCTACCAGGTTCAGTGTAGGCTTGGATCTGAAGTGGCAACTCCTTCACAGCTGACTTTCTTACCTAGAGTATGACATCACTTCTGAATATAATTGAGTTCTAAACTGAAATTGAAAGGACCAGGTGTCAAATGCAAAGACTACAGAGTTAGGAAAGCAAAAAATAAAAACAAAAAACCAAACACGGTAACTCCTGTTTTTAGCCAAAGCCAGGGAATGGCCCTGGATATTTTATATGTTGGAAGCAGAAAGGAACATTTGGTGCAGAGACAGCAATTATAGCCTGAAACACACAGACTGAGTGTTGTTGCTCCAGGGAAGTCAACTCAGTTTCCTGCAGCTGGCTGCTTAAAGTGACAAAGGTGATGAAACCTGAAGGGAACCACTGAACAGGTGGCAATTATGAAAGACACAATGACGGCTGGTAGAGATACGTAAGTGTGGAATAAAACACTGCAGTTAGCTAGCAAGAGATTGTATAACGTTGTTCTCCAGTAGTTCCTCTTTGACAATTCAGGAATTGGAAGGAAGAAGAAAGGCATCCCAAAAGTCAGCATTCAGCAATATAAGAGGCGAGCTGAGTTGAAAGGCAACATTCAAACAGTTTTTCAGAACAATGATTTCACATGACTGGTGAATTTGTGCAAAATATGCCTCTGCATAGGTCTAGCATGCTTCCTTTTGCATATTAGTGTAAAACTTTGCATGCAGTCTATGCAGGCAGATACCAATTCATTTAACTGACTTTCAACAGTTTATGAAATGTATTAGGTAGTGCTTTCTGCCAACTTCCAGACTGACTATAAGGTCACAGAATAGGATCACACTATGTTCATATGTATGGGCGGCAGAGGAAATGCCATTTGTTGTTCTCCAAATTCTCCTTTTCAAAGGGCAATTAGGATTTTACCTTTGGTCTTAAATATCATAGACAGGGAGGGGAAAGCGAAGGTGGGATGGCAATATATGTGTTGCGATATTACAATGCAAGCAATGGTGGGATTGTAATTTTTTTTACTACCGGTTCTGTGGGCATGGTTTAGATGGTGGGTGTGGCTTGGTGGTCCTGTGACTGGGTGGGTGTGGTCAACTCGACATCACTCATGTCAAGGGGTGCTTCTCCTCACCTGGCCTCTCATGCAGTGGGGATGCTGCATTGGTCATAAGTGTGAAAAATGGTCATAAGTCACTTTTATCAGTGCCATTGTAACTTTGAATGGTCACTAAATGAACTGTTGTAAGTCAAGGATTACCTGTACAAAAATACAAAAAGCTTCTTTGCTTGCAAAAAGCTGCCCTAAATACCAATCATTAGATTAAAAATACCTGCAAGCTGGAGTTACAAATCAGGCAGGGTGCCAGAGCACCTTGAGGAATGAAAATAGTTAAAATGCAGTGATAACTATCAAGCAGCCATCTCTTGCTCATAAAGTGAAACCCTTTAGCAGAGAGGTCATTTAAGCTCTCCAGAAAAAGCAGGAAAACCCAGGAAAATCAATCCTTAGATCCATTTGCACCACTTAAAAATACCAGCTGGTCTCACTCACCTCACAAAATATCCTAAGGAAATCATCCAGATTTAAGGAAAAGTCACATGCTCCCCAGAAAGGCAGTGCCAAGCATGCATCCTGCCTCTTGGAAGTATACTCCAAAAGGACAATGCCAAATAGTACTAAAGCAGTGAGGAAGACCCCCTCCTCAGATAGAAAAAGAAACCATGAGGCAGGAAAAAATTCAAACACAATACAAATAATTAGCTGTTGCTTGTTGAAGCTGAATAGGGAAAATTATCCCATCAATAAACACAATAAACACAGGATTAAATGTCACCAAGCACAGAATTAACCTTCACCAAAAACCAGTTTTAGACCAAAACTCAGAAAGGGTATGTAACTCACGTTTGATTGTCAATCTAGCTAGCTAGCCAAGAAGCCTTGCTGAATGTCACTCATCTTGGTTCCCTGTCACTAAAAGCTTTGCTTCATTATTCAATTATTTCTTCAAAGTGCTGATTGTCCAGGGAAGTATTTCCTCCCAACAGCAGTGTAAAAATCTTAAAACAACCCTTCCCCTTTAAGAAAGCCAAAAACTCCGGAGACAGGAAGTCTAGGCTGTCTGCCAAGAATGTAATAAGGGTGGAAAAAAACAAAAGGAAATTGCTTCTAGCTACCGGTTCTCTGAACTGCTTAGAAAGTTAACAAGGGATTCTATGGAACCGGATAGAACCGGTAGAATCCCACCCCTGAATGCAAATGGGGTGGGGAGGGAATGGGGAATGCAAAATCCCCATTCCCTCCCCACCCCACTAACCTGCTTTCCAGCTCTTTTATCCTGTGCAGGGCAACCAAAGAAGACCCCGATCAGCTGGGACTCAGGAGGTAGAGAATAGATGGGGGCGGGGCCAGTCAGAGATGCTATTTGCCGGTTTTCTGAACTACTCAAAATTTCTGCTACCGGTTCTCCAGAACTGGTCAGAACCTGCTGAATACCACCTCTGAATGCAAACTATGTTGCTTATATACCTCTGTGCAATATTATAGTGCAAATTCTAAAGGGACAGAGTTGTTGTCACAACATATATCAGGATTTTGAAGTCACCATAGTTCAAAACAGGCAGCTTTGCATTCTGTCGCTAGCCTTCACTATTAAAAATGAAAGGAGTATTTGAAGGCCCTAATGCAGAGAACAGGATGGTCCAGTTCCAGTGACACCACATTATGGCAACTGAGGTTCTACCTGTATGAGAGGGCATTTCTGATTCCATGACAATCAAATCACTGTCCCTTTTAGATCTCCCAGTCACACCCTCCATTTTGAAACTAGTGACTGTCACTGTGGACACCCATGGTTAAATGCGTATTGCAAAGTGGGGAATCCTATCTCATGATCCCAAGTCATATTATTGTGAGTTGAATGTTATTTGCTGAAAACAGCTTCTAGAGGGACCACGTAAATGCAACTGTCTGCTATACAGTCAGTTATTGCCTAGCTTTTCCCTACCATGGGAAAGTTTGGTTTGGTTGGTTTGATTTGTTCACATGTCCACTTGTACAATGCTTCCCACTATATGTTTGGAAAGTTGGATCATTTACTGACTTTGGTGTGCCTATTGGCTATACCTCCTGATGTCTATCTGCTAAGCCATTTATGTAAAAGTGTTGTTCAGATATGTAGGTACACTCTTCCATGATGGGACAATTTTTGTCTCCCTAATATATATGGATAACTGTGTGTGCATCAATGCAACATGTTCTGCTAATGGTACATTTATATACTAGGGTATAAAGTCAGTGGGAACAATCTCTGTCCACCCATGCTCCAGGGATTAAGTGGACGTATGGTGGGGAATATTTGATACTGAACTCACATCTCTTCCAAATGAGGTTGGCAATTGTTGGCATTGCTGTGTTGATAAACACTGCCAGTATCATAAGCTAGCTGGCAGAAGGAGTGCACCCCCAGTTCTGGCATAGCAGTAGGGCTGGCTCTCCATCCATCCGCCTCTCTGTCTCTCTTTCCCTTTAAATCCAACCCAGCAGTAGATAATTGTAACTGTAGGAATAGCACATTTGGAGTGAAATGACTCCAATAAGTGCTGTGCTCCAGCCAGCACATGGGCTTCCGGCTGCTTTAGCACTGTGCTTAGCAAGAATTGGTCTCCAGTGACCTATCCCATCATCCTTTGATTTCTGCCTCAGAACCTTCCCTGCCTCATAATCTATGCTCAGTTTCCCACTTGCTCGGCAGCCTTGCTGGCATAATGGAGATAATTTTTTTATCTCTTTGATGAAGTCCCAATCGTCATCTCATCCCATCCAAACCAGATTTTGAATTGTATTTCTTGCAGGAGATGATACTTATCATCTTTTGACCTACTTGCTCTGAGGCACAGGCCCAAGCCAGCCTTATCTTTCAGAGCTATCAGTGATTCCTGCTCCTGTTTCCACATTATATTTATGCTCATGTGCACCTCCTGGGCTCCCCAGAGGGACATAAATTCTGCTTGCCAAACCCTTTGTCACCTCTCCTCAAAACGGATGGCTTCAAGGTCAGCCAGTTACCTTGTAATGTACCGCTTAACCTGATTTGTGGAGGCCGAGCTCTGAATCGCTAAAAATAAGACTTAAGGGAAGGAAAGCTTGCAAATTAAACTGTCTAGCTTATTTGCCATAAGCAGAGAAATTTCACTGACCCCAAAGAGCTTGAAAGCTTTCTGCTGGAACTCCTCCTTGCCCCTAAAGAAAAAAACCAACTTATTTTGATTTGCTTGTTTTGATATTATGATATTTTGAGTTATGATATTTTCATAACTCTAGGTTTTCTTCTCCACATTTACAAATCCACACCAAAATATGTAACCAAAATAGAAGATGGGGTGGGGAGAGAAAGAAAATGTGAGAAAGAGATGATAGAAAGCAAATATAGATAGCATAACATAATTCTCATCAAACATAAGGAGAAATCCTAATTAGAGCAATTGGATTAACAAGATGTCACTGGAAATGCATGCTGGAAATAGAAAGGAAAACAAATGTTAGCAATATAAATGAAAAGATAGATCTTAATTTTCTTCTGGTAAGATGAAGATTGAAACAATGTTATTAATTATCCAAATCAAAGCCTTGGTTTGGAACTAATAGCCCTGTTCCTTCTCCATCAGCAGGGGTGGGATATATAGTATAGCAAGCAGTAAGAAATGACAAAATAGAAAAACCTCAAAAGGATAATTTTGGAAACTCTGGAAAGAATGACTGAACAATACATGAAGACAGGCCACGAAGAATAAGGTCGGGGGTGGGGAGAGGTGGGAAGGACTGGAATTTAGGCACTAAGTAGTAGCAAAGCTACAAGGGGCATTATTTTAAAATCTACTTTTTCTCTGGGGAGAGTTGAAAGAAAGTGATAGAAGATTTGCCTATACAAAAGAAGCCCTGGGTAGTCTCTAGGTTGCAGGTCTAACCTAGTCTTCAAAGGTTCTATGTCTGGTTCATAAACAGCTTTGGATAACCCCGATATTGTTACCCCTCTGTCTTCCAAGCTCTTACCCACCCGGTAGTTTGAGTTAAACATGAACATATTGTAAATGGAAGCTCCTTCCAGGGAGACCACAGCTCCTAGTGTATGTTCAAGCAACCACACAGTCTGCAACACACTCCACTCCAGGTGTGCAATACTGGAAAACAGATCACTTCTGGGTAGAGAAGGACTAACATCCCTTAGCCAAACACCACTACTTTCCCTCTACCTGCCCCAAAGATTTCCTGTTATGTATGTAGGTTTGAATGTCATTGGTTTAGTTTGAACTGTTCTTGTAAAATGTCAGAAATGATTGGTTTAAAAAGTGCGGGAAAATCCTGCACTCTGATTGGCTGGCAACTGCGGCTGCTGGCTATAAGTAGCAGCCGCAGCCCAGCCAAATCGGGTCTGTTATGAGCTGTAGTCACTAATAAACTCTTCACTGAAGCACTCCGCGTCTGACTCTTCATGCAAACTTAACACTTCCTATTTTAGTTTTAAAATTATGTATGAATAGAAAGAGCACATGCAGGTGACTGCATGATGAATGGAGTGCTTCTTCACCTGCTTTGTCCTGTGGCCTTATCAGCTCCTAGTAGGAAACTTACTGAGAAGCATTATGCTCCCTCTAGACCACAGCTGTTAAACTCCCAGCCCGTGGACCGGATGTGTCACGTGCTGCCCCGCCCATGCCCAGTTTAGCGAAGGGAGAAAAAGGCCTGAAACATCATGTGACACAGCTCTGAGGCGTGAGTTTGACACCCCTGCTCTAGATGTTTCCTCAACAGAAGTTCAAGATAAAGAGCTTAATCCTTTTGTTCCCTAACTGTTGCATGAAGAGGCTTCACTAATTAATTTTTATTTTTAATTAATTAATTTATTAAATGTATATGTCACCCATCTCGCTATCAAGTGACAATTTTTAGGGACATGGCTTCATGACATCATCTTTGCCTCTTCCCCAGGCCATTGAACAAGCAGCTTAAATCTGCCCTGCAGGCTCCAGTTTAAAAAGTAATGTTTGTCTTTCTCCAACACACATTTGATTGTGATCTAGCACATTTCACCGATGATGTGATTCATGTCTTGGTCTGACTGGAATCCTCCCAGCTCCCATTGGTCATTTTAGAATGGAATAGAGCTAGAAGGGACTTTCAAGGTCTTCTCATCCAGCTCCCTGCTCACACAGTAGATCCTGTACCATTTCAGACAAGTGGCTGTCCAGTCTCTTCTTAGAAACCTCCAGTGATGAAGCCCCCACAACTTCTGAAGGCAAGCCATTCCATTGGTTAATTGTTCTCAGTGTTAAGAAGTTTCCCCTTAATTCCAGGTTGCTTCTCTCCTAGATGAGTTTCCGCCCATTGTTTCTTGTTTATTATTAATTATTGTTTATTAGTTTCCGCCCATTGTTTCTTTAAGCTGCTAAGGACACCCTCCACAGGTTTCCAGGCTGTTTCTACTTTTGTCAATGAGAGTCATTCTTTCAGACCAAGCTCTCTCCAACCCCTGGCTGATAAAGAGTAACTATCCCACTTCTCTGGGATGCCAAGGCTCAGGGGATTTGTAAGAGAAGTATAGAGCAATGGGTTTTTTAAAAAAAAAAATCCACTTGTTTTCATTTGCACATATGAGTTTTCTGTAGCTGCCCTCTCCACAGGTACAGCTCTCCATTTGAGACTAAGTCAGCATCAACCCTGCTGACATTAGGAAAGCTGCCAAAGTCTGGCTTTTCCAGAAATCCTTTGAGGACCGATGGTATATTGTTTCTGCTAGGAGTGTTTTCTGTCATGTGTAAGTGGCTGTTGTTATTAAGGTTGGGAGGGTGATCCTTTTTTTGTTAAAATTGCTCTGTTTTATGTGTGTATCATTCGTAACCCCATTCAGAGCTTTTGCAAAACTGAGTAGCACATAAATTGCTGTAGTGTAATAAAAATAAAATTGAGTGGGCAAAGGGATGCTTCTCTCCCATAAGCCCTACCAACACACACATTTCTCTTGCCAAGCCTCTGGCAGCCTCAGGATCAGCTGAAGAAAAGCTGACTATGTTGTATTGATCTGCTCCCTCTCTACCTATCAGCCTTCTCCAAATCTGATTTTGACAGATGTCTCAACCAGTAAGTCTAGCCATCTATCAGAACTTGCCTCCTTCCAAGTGATGAATGAAAATTAAATAAAATTCCATAGGCAAAATTTGGCTAAACGGAAATAAAGAGGAAATATGAAATGGTTATATGAATATCTCTGGAATAAATGTAAGATTCATTGTAGACTGGGGTGAAATACCATGTGGATCCTGAATGTACTAGTTTTATTTTATTTTTGTTTGCTATACATCGGCTTTGAGAAAGTAAAAGAAGAAAATATGTAAAATAAAATAGGTGGTAGGCTGGAAATGAAAATAATAGGGGATAAAGAGTGGAAAATATGCTCTAGGATGAAATGTTTTTGTTACTGGATTAATGAATGGAAAACATGAAGCAAAAATTTATTTAAAGATCAATGGAATAGATAAAGTTTTTAATATGAAACTAAGTAAGAAAGCTGGAAATGTAATTATGACTACGTATGTATATTGTAACCTGGAATCACATTGCCCACTTGAAGAGATGTATAAAAATAAAAAATCATTTCTATTAGAACTTGCCTCCTTCCTAGCTGCAGCCTATTCTACATTAAGAAGAGTGATTAGTGGGTGTTTGTCACCAGCTGGAGGTGTTTGGAGGAAGGCCAAAACAAACTAAAGGGTTCCACCATTCACTTTCTTTAACATGCCCATATTACCACTATGAGGCAAAACAGCTACCTGACCTTGTTACTGAGAGGCAATGAGGGCAGCATAGATTTCCATCAAGATAGGCATTGGAAGGACACTTTTTAACACAGCTGTGGAGAAGAATGAAAGCCCAGGAAAAGTACAGGTAGTCCTCAACTTACAAACAGGTTTTTTTAGTGACCAAGTTACAACAGCACTGAAAAAGTAACTTACGGCCATTTTTTACACTTACAACCGTTGCAGCATTCCATGGTCACATGATGAAAATTTAGGCACTTGGCAACTGATTCATATTTATGATGGTTGTGGAGTCTCAGAGTCATGATCACCTTTTGTGCCCTTCTGAAAAGCAAAGTCAATGGGGAAGTCAGATTCACTTAAAAACTGTGTTACTAACTTAACAACTGCAGAGATTCACTTAAGCACTGTGGCAAGAAAGGTCGTAAAATGGGGCAAAACTCACTGAACTAATGTTGCACTTAGCAATAGAAATTTTGGGCTCAGTTGTGGTGGTAAGTTGAGGAGTACCTGTCTCAGTTCCCCGGGAAGCTCTTGGTCAGATGAAAAACCCTTTGGGATTACACTGTCTTCCCTTTAAGGAGTTTACTTTCTGCTTGGTCTAAAACTCTTCATGATTTAATTTGACTAATGAAATGACTTGATGTGAATTTGACAGTATGTTGGCTCTGTTTTTACATCGACATTGTGTAATGCTTTCAATGCTGTTTTCTCAAACAACATCAAACCCCTAAAGAAAAAAGAAAATGTAAATCTATTTCCCAATAGAAATTTACCTTCTAAAGAAGCTCTCAGTAATGCCAGATCTTCAGAATCAGCTTTTTAAGCACAAACTTTCTGCTTGAGCATTTAGAAACAGCTTGTTTCTTTTCTAATATTTCTCTCTCAGCTGGCCATGTTGACATGCACCTTAATGTGTCCTCCTGTGATGACCGAGTGTAACACAAATGTAACAAAATCCAAAACGTAAATAAATGTCCTTTAATGCCTCCAACTTGGCCCCACTGTTCAATAATTCTCAGTTGGAGATAAAAGGTATTCAAAAATAGTCTTCAAAAGAAAGCAATACAGTCCAAATTTAATGAGCAGATAGAGGTGAAATAAAAAACTAAAACAAACTTTAATGAAGGAATTTCCACAACGGAGCAGGATAAGTAATTACCAACTTCAAGGAGATAACAAGGCACAGTCTGTTGGAAGGACGCCAACCAAGATAACTTCAGCCCAAAATAACACATACTTTGCTTCTGGCAACACTATATTTTAACTGTCTCTCTTATATACTATTCTCCCCAGCTGCAACCAATGAGGGGGATCATGGCCTCTTCCTCTCTCGTAAGCCAAGTTGTTGCCCTCTCCATTCCTCCCTGCGTGTTCTAGGATGAAGAGGGGATGGGCCTGGTTCTTCCTCTGACTGCCCAGCCGGCCTCTGCCTTTCCCCAGCCTCCTCCAAAACCTCTGGAGCCACACCTCCACTCCCTGTTGGCTGTTCCTCCTCTCCCTCAGAGTCTGACTCTAACAAGGGCATGACAACTCCAGATTAACATATTGGCTGACCTTCTATATTCCTATACTGTTTGCTTACCTTTCATTCGTTAAGGATGCTACCCTAGGTTGGGCACCTAGCATACCATAAGCCATAACCCAGAGTTTACAAATCACAGTGCTTCAATTCACACAACATGTTAACGCAAACCAAACAAATCAGACTGAAACATACTCCAATGTGTGAACTCCAGAAATGTATCTTGGGAACTCGGATGGGATATTCCCTCTGCTTCACTGAGGTTACTTCACTAGCCATATGGGGAGCTATTTACAGAGTGACACATCCCACACATGTTTAACAAACAAAAGGCTGATATAGCCCAGCTGTATAAGTTATACAGTCAACAAATACTTCATGGAGATGCTTCAGTCATTAAACATAGTTGTGCATGGAACTAGAAAATCACTGGCATTGATTTGATGAAAATTTGACAAAACTTCATCAATCATACGGGAATAAAAATAAAATTATTGGTCATTTGAGAAGGAAGGCTCTGAAAAAGGAGCCGAGCAAGGAATGAAATTCACTTTTTCTTTTTGATGTGGAGGTACATTTCTTTATTTTATTTCTTTATTTCTTTATTTTATTGATGGGATTTATATGCCACCCTATCTCCCGAAGGACTCAGGGTGGCTCACAACAGTAAAAAACATATAATACAAAAATTTAAATTTTAAAAAATATTAAATAGAAATCCCAAAAAAACATTAATTAAAACCAGCAACAGCGAATATACACTAATAAAACCAATAACACCACCCTCCATTTTTAACTTTTAAAAATTCCATGACCAATCCTGTGGCTCTATTGCGCCATACAGCTAATTTGTGAATTACAATTTATTAAATATGCCACTGAAGTGCAATACATGACAAGAATGCGAAAGCCTGAATATGGTCCAATTGTGAGTGCATGTCACTACTATTGTATAAAATAGGATTATATACTTAAGATTTTCTTACCTGTTTATATCAGCAATTTGACTTGAAATTCATGTCAAGAGTTATTTCTGCCCAAATCTCTTAATATATGGTGCACTGAATATATGGTGAATGAATATGGTGAACTTTGATCATCACAATACAAGGTAATATAGTAAATACACCCAGAGAGAGGGGGGGCAATAACAAGACATTGCTATTGTCAATAATTTAACTGATAAATAACAGCTTTTCTATTTATAGAAATATATGGATATATGTCAGATGGCTGCTTTTATGTTTCCATGCATAGGTCATATGACAGGTTATTTTGTTTAAAGCCAGTTCCTTTTTTAAAAAAAATTGTGAAGAGGAATTTTTTTAAGTATAATGATTTTTTTTAAAAAAAATGGGCCTACATGTCAGCCTTGATTCTTGGTGATTGCCTGGACAAGTCCTTGCAGTTTTCTTGGCAACACTACAGAACTGGATCACCATTGCCTCCTTCTGGGGGGGGAGGGGGGGGGGAGAGAGAGAGATCAACCCTAGGGCAACCAGTTGGTTTTGTGGCTAAGAAGGACTAGCATTCATGGTGTCATGGTTTGTAGTCTGGTGCCTTAACCACCACACCAGAATGATTCTCATCCTGAAATTTACTTGGGATATTTTGATACCTGGGAATTCAGACACATCTCACACCTTTACAATGACAAACTAATCTACTGGCTGTATTTTAAAAATGGACTTTTTAATGTGCATAAAAAGCCATCTTGCATACCTTTGTTTTTGCCTTTATTACAAAAATGTGTCTTTGTTTGCTTGTTTGAAACACTATATGAATGATTTGCCTTTCCGAGCCATATCCGCTGCATCAGAAATTAATGCATGTATTGTGATGGAAGCATTTGCAGATGACAGCCTCAATGTGATGCGCATGGTGCATTTGTGATTTAAGCAAAAATCCAACAATTCACTAACAAGCTATTTCAATTAAATATCACTTGGGCAGCAGTAAAAAGATTATAGCAATGATACAAGGGAAAGAGAAGGAAAAAACTTTGTGTGTGTGTGTGTGTGTGTGTTCACTAATAAAGAATGAGAGTGAGCATCTTGTAATTGTCTGTTTCATTTAGCTTATTTTTAAAGAAATAAAGGCAAATATAAAGATTTCCCCTGTACAGATGCAATGCAATCTTAAATTTTGTATTGGATGGTGATAGGGGAAAAAAAGGCACAGCAATCCAAACACCTATTTTGGGAGTGCTCAGACCTTATTGTTTTAAGAGAACCTGTGCCTGTGGAGCCCATATGAGCAGAGTGGAAGTGATGGCAGAGAGATGTTCCTTCTTCTCCCTTTGCAAGGTCCTTATTCCTTCAGATCTTTGATCAAACATCACCAGTTGTAGTCTAAACCAGGGGTGTCAAACTTTGTCAACCTTAAGACTTGTGCACTTTAACTCCCAGATTTCGCCAACCAGCCATGCTCCCATACAAGTCTTAAAGTTGACAACTTTGAACATCCCTGGTCTAAACTCTCCTTGGCTTTCAAGATAGCATAGAGGGCTAGGAGACTTGGTTCCTTTAGGTCTAATGCCACTCTCAGTCTGCCCCTTGGCCAAGCTTGTCATGTTCCTTCATTGGCTTTTGTTGTGTTGATTGTTCTGGCATCAGAAACTATTGGGTTAAAACAAGGGTCTTCAAACTGGGCAAGTTTAAGACGTGTGCACTTCCAACTCCCAGAATTCCTGAGCTAACATGACTGGAGGAGGAATTCTGGGAGTAGAAGTCCACAAGTCTTAAAGCTGTCAAGTCTGAAGATCCCTGGGTTAAAGGCATGGGAGTTCTGCAGTCAAATCCCTCCCTGAAGGATATGGACCTTGTGCCTGATCTCAGAAAAAGATTATCTATGAATCTTGGAGGACCACGATAGAGCTTGTTGGTATCAGTCAGAATTTTATAGAAAAATAGCTTGACCCAAAACCACCTTCTTCTTCTTCCTCCTCCTCCTCCTCCTCCTCTTCTTCCTCTTCCTCTTCTTCTTCTTCCTCCCCCTTCCCTCCTCCTCCTCCTCCTCCTCCTGCTTCTGAAAAAGATCAGAAATCTTTACAGACGGATGCAAATCAAATAGCCTTGAAATTTTCCTATTCAGAACTACAGCCTTCCGCAAACAGTTCAGGAAAAAAAATGTGTTTTGGTATACCAAATGTGACTTTTAAAAAAACACAACCTTATAAATCAACATCCCCCAGTATTAGATAACTGTCTGAAAAAAGCTCACATTGAACTATCATGTAAAATGCATGTGTTAAGAATTCCATTCAAGTTGAATCACACTGAGCTTCATGCTGCATTTGTAAAATCTACAAAGAAGATATGAGACCCTTATTGCCCCCAGGCCTGTTATTTCATCCCCTGGATGCACATAAGCATATCAACCTTTCGTAGGATTCATCAGCAAATATCCTCCGGAGCACTTAGATAAGAGAGTGCACCTTCTGCTGCCAGCTTTCTGCAGCACCACATTTGTTACGGTGGTGTCACAAAATCTCCCACTAGGTAGGATACCTTGAAACACTACTCAGGTTTCCTTTTGCGGTGGTTGTTAGGAACTTTGCCAAGTGGCACATGGCATTATTTACCTTAATAAAGAAATGCTGCACGTAATTTGTTTCAGCCTGGGCAGAAATTAGCTGCAAAAGAAGTTCTGAAGCCTGCTCACTCATTACCAGCAGGCTTTCCATCTGTTTAATTGAAAGAGCAAATATTTGGAAACCTGAAAATCCTACAGCCATGATTTAAAATTAGGTCTCCTTGTTGCAAGATCTGGAAAGTGACTGCAGATAATTGTTGGGTTGTATTCCATGCACTTCTAATTATAGGACATTATGATCATATTCACTCATGTGCCATGGTGATGTACTAAACACGAGAGCAGAGAGAAATGATCCAAATAAAACGTCTCTTTTGAGAAGACGTACTGGGTGGCTCTTTGTTTGAAGATCAGAATGGAACAAAGGAGGGCAATGCATCTCTCCAGATTTCTACCCAGACGTATTGCCTGCTACATTAGAAACAATGAGTTTAGCAGCCCGTGGAGATGCCAGTTTCTCTCCTTGGTGAAAACAGATGCTGTTGCTTCGCATTGTGTGGGTGCCATCTTTCTAAAGTAGATTCTTTCTATGGTCTCCGGCTCTAATTTGCATTCATGTGGGCATCATCATTCATTTTGTAAAATCAGAGAACGGGACTGATGGGTTCAAAGGAACAAGATTTCTTTGAAATTGGTCGACTATGTTTAGCCTGATTGACTACCAACTATTTACTGTACTTCTTCGCACATTTTTGTCCCAGTCTCCATATGTAATTCCTTGAATTTTTTATTTTTTTATTTTTTTAATTACATTTATATGCCGCCCTTCTCCGAAGACTCAGGGCGGCTTACAATTTTTGGGATACAACCCAGTGTGCTCAGCAATAGCCTTCATTCCATTGTATATGCCTGCTTATTACTAAGCGGCATTTTTACAAAGTCAGCTTATTGCCCCCAACAATCTTGGCTCCTCAATTTACCTACCCGAGAGGATGGAAGGCTAAGTCAACCTTGAGCCTGGTGGGATTCGAGCCTACAGTAATTGTAGACAGCTGGATCTTAAGTGCAGGCATTTAACAGCCTGAGCCACCAAGGCCCTTTTTTTGGAGATGGGATGGTGGGAGCAAAAGTTTAACCTAGTGCGAGTCAAACCATTCTGAATTAATAATATCAGTTTGGAAATACAGGTAGTCCTCAACTTACAGCCATCTCTTTAGTGACCATTTGATATTACCATAGGACTGAAAAAAGTGAGAGTGTTGCAGCATTCCCATGGTCACATGATCAAAATTCAGATGCGTAGCAACTGGCACATGTGTATTGAACTGTCCCAGTTGCCTTGTCATGTGCTCACCGTTTGTAACCTTCCCAGTAGGCTTCTGACAAGCAAAGTCAATAGGGGAGGTCAAATTCACGTAATGACCAAATGATTCACTTAACAACTGCAGGGATTCACTTAATGACTGTAACAAGAAAGGTCATAAAGTGGGGCAAAGCTCACTTAACAACTGTTTTGCTTAGCAACAAAAAAATTGAGCTTGATTGTAGTCATAAATTGAGGGCTACCTATAATACCCTTCCATCATCTTTGCATATTCCAGTGCTTTTTTTCTGCTTGCAGGATCTCCTCATTCTACTCCAGTCCAGGAACTTTTCATCAGTGTATGAATCAATTCCAAAGGTACTTTTTCAAAAAGCAACTGGGCTTTCTGGTTTTTTTTCTTTGAAGACTTTTTTCTTCTCATCCAAGAAGTTTCTTCAGCTTTGACTGGATGGTGGGGAATGGAAGTATTTTTACTCCTTGCAGACAGCTTCCATTTCCCACCATCCAGTCAGAGCTGAAGAAGCTTCTTGGATGAGAAGCAAAAATTATTCAAAGAAAAAAACCCAGAAAGTGCAGTTGCCTCTTGAAAAAACACCTTTAGGACAACCGTGACCTGGATGACTGAGGAGTTCCATAGACATGTACGAATCAATATTCTGTGTGAATTTTGAAAATGGATTAACTAGGGCTGTGATGGCGAACCTATGGCATGCGTGACACAGGTGGCACACAAAGCCATTTGTGCGGGCACATGAGCCCAAGCCAAACTTACATGCACTACACATGCACGCACCTCCCAGCTGATTTTTGGCCCATTTGAGGCCTTTTTTGGCCCAGGAGCCCAAAAAGGTTAGCCACCACTGAACTAGGGTAACATTGTTAGGCAAGCATAGCAATGGTGGTTGGATGGGTTTACATGGAGAGCAACAAGTTCCAATTTAATTCTATGAATCCCGAGAAGCTGTGGATGTTGGGGCTATCTAGATTGGGGACTAGATTCCAGACTTCCGGTTGAGAACCATGGTGAGTTAGTCATCTCTTTTTGCAGTGGGATAGTGTTACGATGGAACTGGCACCTGGATAACAACAGCACTTAGACTTACATACTGCTTTTTAGTGCTTTACAGCCCTCTCTTAAGTGGTTTTACAGAGTCAGCATATTACCCCCAACAATCTGGGTCCTCATTTTACCCAGCTTGGAAGGATGGAAGGCCTTGAGCCTGGTGGGATTTGAACTGCCAAATTGCAGGCAGCCGATAATCAGCAGAAGTGGCCTGCAGTACAGCACTCTAACTACTGTGCCATTGAGGCTCTGGATTAAATTCTTTCTGGGTTAAGATCATTTCTTAATCTCTTTGGATTTGCTTTGGAAGGATTAAGGATCTTTGGAATAGCAGATTTTTCAGCATTTGCTAGGTGAGTCACCTTTTTTCTTAGAGAAAGAATTTTTAAACACCATTTTAAAGTTTTTGAAAAATATTGCTTTTTGGATTAAGCAATAAAAGTCTGCTACTTGATTTTAGAAAGTTGACAACAGTTTAAGGGTTCAGACAGTCTTGGAATTATCACTTTAAATTATTACAATAATTTCTCCTGTGGGAAATTGTCATTGTTCAAGTTTTCTTTAGTTAAAACAAGATAATGGGACTTTGAAAGTTGTACACTAAACAACAAAGAATACAATTGAATAAAGAATATAATATTTTAGCAGGGAATTTTGTGATTAAAATTTATGAAAAATAGTTTTGAAATTTTCAGAAATGATTGCTAGATGGGCTATTAAGGAAGTAATAGAAGAGGAACTAGTTACTCTGCATGAATTTGGAATTAAAGTGAATGTGGATATAAACATAGCAAGCATTGAGAAAGATAAGTATCCTTACAAACAGGATAATGTTTCATAGTCAAAAGAAGAAAAGAAATATGAATTTTTTAATTGTATGTATAAAAACGATCTATGAAAATATTGAGGAATTTCGTAGAAATGGAGGGAAAAAAGAATGAATTTTCTACTTTGAATTAAGAAGTTACTTTTCTTTTTTTTTCACCTTCCCCCATTTTTCCATCTTTTGGGGGGGTAATTTGTGTAGTTTCTATTCTCCCTATTTATAATCTTTAATAAAATTATTCAATTGATGATATTCTTATAGTGCACAATCTGGGGTATTTCCCTGCAGCTCTTGATTGATGAGGAAGTGGGAGATGTAGTCAAAAAGGCCTTTCTTAGCTTCATCTTATATGCCAGTTGGGCTCTTTCCTAGATTGAAGGGATCTTCTCTTCATATCTTAGTCACCCCACAGCTTAACAACTGCAACCTGCTCCACATGAAGTTATCTCAACCAGTTCAGAATGGCGTGGTATGTTCAGCGATGGGCAAGCTTTGGTATGGCCATGTGACATTCCTGCTTCACAAGCTGTACTGGTTTCTAGTTTGTTTATGGTTTAATTGATTTAAGTGCTGGTATGATCTACAGAATCCTGTTTATTTCTTTTCAATTCTGAGATGCTAGAATGAATGAATGAATGAATGAATGAATGAATGAATGAATGAATGTAGACCAAGCTTTCCTTGGCCTATTAAACTCAGACCATCATGATTCCCCATTCTGTGTCCAATAGTATCACCACTCTAAATAAAGGAATCTAAGACAAATAAAAATCCTATAATTAAACATACAAGTAGACAACATCATGACAGCTGCAGTCGATTTTCTTCTGTAACCCACAAAATGTAGAAATTTCTCCTTTTATTACGTAGGCTATTTTATTTTCTCGAAGTTATATGTTTCAGAATGTTTAGGGAAGGTAAGCTGTTCTTTTCTTCACATTCCAAAAAAGTGATAGGAACAATAATTAATATAGTTGATCGGAAGGTATATACCGTGTTTCCCCGAAAATAAGACCTACCCCGAAAGTAAGACCTAGCACTATTTTCTAAACCTGCCCTAATATAAGACCTACCCCGAAAATAAGACCTAGTGTAAATCTCCAGTTCCAGGAAGACTTTTCAGGGAGCAACTGTGCACCCGCAAAACACCCCCCCTACACACTCACACCCACTATTTGGCACCATAAATATATAAGACCTACCCTGAAAATAAGACCTAGTGTGTTTTTGGGAGCCCAAAAAAATATAAGACAGTGTCTTATTTTCGGGGAAACACGGTACTGTATATTAAAACAGCAATGCATAACCAAAGTACTTACTCTCAGCATCAAATTACTGCAGGCCTCCTTTCTTAGACTTCAGTAACAGGCCATTTCTGTATCTCATCCATAAAAACTCCTGCAGTGATCTTCATAATATCTGTCAGTGAAAAAGAAACACCTCCTATTATGAACTCTTCAATAATAAAAATAGAAAATTTTTGTGGTTTTTCGAAACAGATAACCCAACAGACAAAAAAGCAGGATAATTTTGTGATGTTTACAATGTGGCAGATAAGTGTTATGATTGTGTCCTACCTAGACCAGGGGTTGCCAACCTTTTGGACCTCAGGGACCACCAAACTCATAATTTTAAATCCCAGGGACCACTAACAGATTCTGTGGGTGTGGTCTAATTTGTGGGTGTTATGTAAATATTATAAATATTTATATAAATAATGAATTTTTTATTTAAAAAAAGAGCAACTTTTCCCCAAATCAGGCAAAGCAGCCAGGCAGATTGAGTTGCTCACAGAATCATAGATTTATTCAGAGATCTATCTATCTGCCATCGGCTAGCTCAGTCTGTCACATAAAATTTGCTTGCAAGCAAACTCACAAAATTAACTCACAATACACCATGTATGTAAATATTGATTTTTTTCTTTAAACAAAGAGCAACTTTTACCCAAAATCAGGCAAAGCAGGCAGGCAGATTGAGTTGCTCACAGAATCTAAAGACTAGCTAGAAAGCAAGAAATCCAACCATTTCCTGCTTCCTAGCTAATCTAAATCTCCCGGCACAGCAGAACAGTTGATGGTCAGAAAAAAAGAGGAAAAATAGCAATTTAGCAGGCAAGTTTGCCCGGTAAGGAGTGAGTGGGCGGGGAGGGTTCCCGTGGGCCATGTGGGCAGCGCAGCCTTGTATTCCTGTGCAGCCTGGATTAATTGCTTTGAGGGGTGCTCTGGGGGTGACATTTCTCTGCGGCCCACCAAAATTTTCTCACTGCCCACGACCGCTGTCCTAGATTCCTAGCTCTTGTAACCATCAATTTCATTCCAGAGAATGTTCCTCATATTAGCTAGTCTTTGGCACCAATCGCAACACAATAACTCAGAGGTCAGATCTGTGAAGTCATGCAAACCAGTTCATACCCACATTCCCTTAAGTAAAATAAGCTAGCAAGATCACAGGTGAAGGCAATGGACCACTTGTACATGAAGGAATTAATACTATAATGGCAAACTGGCAATAGCTGATTTTTGTAAATCATCCAAATTTGGTTTAGATTTAAATTTGAGGGAATGATTTGATCAGAGTTTTATGATTCAAGATCAACCCAATTCAGTTTGAGCCACTTGGAGATTCAATTTTTAAAAACATCTTCATAGGCTTTAGTGGAAAACTCAAAATGCCTGATACTGCTTCCATTTATTTATTTGTTTTAGCAAAAAGTGATAGAAATAGTAGGAATAGTAGATTTTGTCCTTATAGGACATTTAGTCTGGCAAGTTTCAACTGAATACCTCAAGGGGTTTTTATTGCAATAAAATATTGAAACATCCCAAAATGTGCTGTTTTGAATGCAGAAATAGCAGGGACAAGAAAACAACAACATATCAACTTCAGATTTCTAACCAAAATCTTACAGAGAAAATGGGTGATCTGCTGCAGAGGGTGTCTTCCGTAGATTTCAAATGAAACAGACCTTCAAACTCTAATTTATTTTTTAAATATTCTATCTTTCAACTTACCAGACCAGCAGGAAAGTGAAGTCTGTTGACTTGCCTTGTGGGATAGTATACGTTTACTGCCTCTGATTGCAGATTTCTGATTCTGACTGCAAATTTTTGTGGTGCCAAAAAGGATGCATAACTGGTTGACAAATTTGGTGTTTCATGGAGAAGACCTCCTCTTTATTGGTTGGACATAGCTGTGTCAGTGTTATGGTTTACTAGCAATGTACTGCTAGATAGCAGAAGCAGGATGTCCACTGAGATATAATGCCCCAGTGGCAAGTAAACCACAAGAAAGAGGCTAGTACAGAGAAAGTGGCATTCATAGTCTTGCAACTCCCATTCCTAAAAGCAGTATGGTAGAAGTTTGAGTAAAAGCATGAAAGGTATTAACACAGCACCCACCCATTCATTCTCAGAAGACTTAAACCTGCCCCAATTGCATTAATTAAAAGTTGCATCAGAGCGATAAGAGCTAAACTGAGCTCCTGGTTGTGTTTGCAGGAGTAGCATGGAAGCAAATCTGTAATACCAGGGTGATTTCAGTGAAACACTTGAAACAATTTACAAATCTTATTGCACATTATATCAACAATGTAATGCTATGGAGTGAGGAGCTAATGCACCAGAAAGGTAAGACTCTCCTTAATGGCTGCAATATTAGCTGATGAATGAGAGATATAACAGAATGGTACCTATTACACTGATATACCTACTGTTAAGTTTGCATGAAGAGTCAAACGCGAAGAGCTTCAGTAAAGAGTTTATTCAGTGACTACAGCTCGAATGGACCCTACTTGGCTGGGCTACGGCTGCTTCTTATAGACAGCAGCCGTAGTTGCCAGCCAATGGGAGTGCAGGGTTTCTTCCCGCACTATTTAAACCAATACCATTTAACATTTTACAAGAACAGTTCAAATAAACCAATAACATTCAAACCTACATACATAACACCCTCCCACTAGGTTCAGTCCATACCAAACCCCAACCTATCTAATGTATTTTTAAATAGGTGGGGCTCTTACGTGTACGCTGAGACCTTCAGTGGTTCAGAAGTTTTAACGTTCTCACCCAGTAAGAGGGGAAATGTGTCTGCTGACATTTCCCTGCTGGGACTTCCTGTGAAAGGAGACCCTGTTAGACTGTTAGAATCTGGTCTCTCCTCCCAACCCATCTCCATTCCAATGTCAGCACCCAAGTCAGGTAGTGATGTGCAATCTTCCACTTCTAAGGATGGATCTTGGCATTGTGACAGGTTTTGGGATGATTCCTGTCGTAATGGCTCGTTACACATGGGGTTGATTCTGCTTGCTGATTTTCCTCCTGTTCCTCCCCTTCCCCTAGAAGTGACATCAGGTGAGGGAACCAGAGAGACAGGGGCGATGTTCCTGAGGGAACCTGGATCTGAGTTGATCAATGTGCCTGCTCCAGAGGAGTCCATCCTCTGTTTGTACCCTGTAAGAATGAGGGCCTGTGATTTGAGTTATTGCAGCAGGAATCCACAAAGGCTCACCTATAAGGTTCTTAGCATACACAGAATCACCCACACTGAATGTACGAACTTTGGAAGTGGAATCCAGTGTGCTGCGTGTGATGCGTAAGGGATGAAGGCAGTCAACAACTCTGCTGGGGATAAGTTAGTAGATGGGCTAGGAGTGATGTGCTGGACACTAAGAAGTTTTCAAGCTTCTCAGTGATGTCCCCAGGACCCAGTTGCTGGACCTTCTCTTTGGTAAAATGTACCATGCGTTCAGCCCGGCCATTAGCCAAAGGGTGCCCAAGGGCAGTAAGGGCATGTCTGATACCCTGTTGTGCTAGAAAGGATTCAAAAATGTTAGATGTAAATTGAGGGCCATTGTCAGAGACAAGAACATCAGGTAACCCATGGGTTACAAACAGTTTTCTGAGCTGCTTGATGACAGCATCAGTTGTGGTAGATGTCATGGGAAATACCTCGAGCCATTTGGAATATGCATCTACTATAACAAGAAAAGTGTGCCCTCTAGTAGGACCTGCAAAATCAATGTGGATCCTAGACCATGGGCCCCTAGGACATTCCCATTCCTGTTTGGGGGCATGAGGTGGGGCAGGTCTGACTACCTGGCAATTGGGACAAATGCAACCCAGTTTTCAACCATTTTGTCAATACCTGGCCACCATACATAACTCCTGGCCAATCCCTTCATCCTTACAATCCCAGGATGACCCTCATGTAACATTTCCAAAACCTCTCTTTGCAGTTTTGCAGGAATAACCACCCTGTTACCCCACAAAATACAACCTTATACAGATAATTCAGTTTGCCTGGGCTTAAAAGGTTGGGCAAGGTGAGGTAGATCTTGAAGAGGCCAACCTTTCTTAATCCAGCCTATAACAGGAGCCAACACAGTGTCTTTGGCAGTCTCTCTGGCAATTTCAGCAGCATGAACTGGAAGCTTAGCAACAGTTTCAGGAAAAAGGTGTGTGTTTCAGGTTCAAAGTCCTCCTTGTGGCAAGGCAGTGGGCAACCACTCAGTGCATCAGCATGTCCAATGTCCTTGCCAGGCCTGTGAATCAGTTTGTATGAATAAGCTGCAAGAAATTCAGTCCACCTCAGCATTCTTGGTGACAGGATAGTAGGTGTAGGTTTGTCTCCTGCCACAATGCCTAACAAAGGTTTGTGATCTGTAACAATGGTAAATGTCCTGCCATACAGATATTCATGAAATTTCTTGACAGCTGCAACAACTGCCAATGCCCTTTGTCCAGTTGGCTATAATTCCTCTCTGCTTTGGTCAAAGCAAGAGTAAAATGCAATAGGGGCTTCCCTCCCACTGGGAAGCCTGTGGCTCAACCCCCCCCTCCAAAAGGGATGCATCACAAGTCAGTACAACAGGCAAATTCTCAGAGAACTGTATCAATACAGCATCAGATGTGATTAGTCTCTAATACTGTTAAATGCTGATTGTTCCTTCCTCCCCAGATCCAAACAGCCTTCTTATCAAGCAATGCAAGGTTCAGCAATGGATGCCTTTTGAGGTAGAAACATGTATAAAAGTTAATGAGTCCAAGGAAGGCTTGCAAAT
>CM019148.1:89208617-89238019 GCA_009733165.1 Naja naja | reverse complement strand
CGTGACCTTCCGCCATGATTTAAAACCTGGTTGTTTGAACAGGCTGGGCTGTGCTGACTCTCGGGGATTGGTTTTTATTTTAAATTATTAATGGGTTTTTAGTTAATTTGGCTTGTTTAATTTAATCTTAGGTAATTAATTTATTGTTCTGGATGTGTGAGCAGCCCCTGAGTCCTTTTTGGAGAGGGGCGGCATACAAATCAAATTAATAAATAGATATAGGTGACATCAGAAAGGGCAATATAAAAATAAGGCAAAGAAAACATTCACAGCATAGTTTAGGAATTATTTACAACTCCTTTACTAGCAGTGCCCGTTTCCAGTGGGAAGCAGTGGGTTGCTTCATATGCTGGATTATGCTGGGTGATTCTCAGGGGTGGGATTCTACCGGTTCTGTCTGTTATGTATGTAGGTTTGAATGTTATTGGTTTATTTGAACTGTTCTTGTAAAATGTCAAATGGTATTGGTTTAAATAGCGGAAGAAACCCTGCACTCCCATTGGCTGGCAGCTATGGCTGCAGGCTATAAGAGGCAGCAGCAGCAAGCCAGGACGGGTCCATTCGAGCTGTAGTCACTAATAAACTCTTTGTCTGAACTCCTGCCTGACTCTTCATGCAAACTTAATAACACTTACAAAGGTGGGATTTCCCTGAAGAGAAGCGGCACGACGAACAAGCTACAACGGAGCGAGATGGCTGCGCTGAACACCCCCAGCACCGCTCGATCCGCTGACGAAGACTGGGAATCGGGCGGATCGCTTCCACATGTATCTGGAAGGAGCGATCTTCTCCCGGCCTCCGGAGGACGAAGAGGAGCGGTCTTTCTCGCCTCGCGTCCGGCAGTCTTCAAAATGGCGGCATTGGCGGGAGCAGCAGAGCTGAAGGTAATGGAATGGCCCGATTTAGAAACTTTGAGAGCCCATTACCACTATGTACGCCTCATTAAGAGACACGAATTTTACCGTCGGGATCAAGGGATAGCGAGAATGTTAATGACTTCATGGCAAGTTTAAGGGACATTGGGGTGCTTGTGACTTTACCAACTTAGAAGAGGCCATGCGTGATCGGTTTGTTTTAGGCCTTAAAGATAAGGTCTTACAAAGCAAACTATTAATGAAACCTAAGATCCGTTTAAAGAGGCCATTGAAGAAGCTGTTTCAGCGAAGCCACCAAGTCCTCAGCAGCGGCCATGAAAAGATTAACAAGGCCTCAAGCCAGGCCTCAAGCCATTCTGATGGGGAAAATCCACATCAGCCATTGCGAACAAATAGACTCTGATTCTGATGGCAGTGAGGCAGAGGAGGATTTTAAACTCAGAATGGAAAGAAAGAGACTCTGGGAAGAACAGGCAAGGGTTCTATTGCAGAGGCTGTGGGGCACCCCGCACTGATTGCAAGTTCTTTGACTCCATTTGCCTACGTTGAGAAACGGGTCACATAGCCAGAGTCTGCAAATCATCCAGAACTCCACCAGCTAGGAAGAAATTTCCTGATAGAGACTTTAAGCCCAACAATTTCCTTGAAAAATGGGGAAATTTAGAAGCAAATGGCAAGAATGAAACTCACCAAACAATCACTATTGGTCATTCTTCACCTTTAAAAAGCAGAAAAGTACATGTGAAGGTGTTTATTGAAGGAAGGCCTTGCCAAATGGAAGTGGACTCAGGCTCTTATTTATCTATGGTGTCATGGGACACTATCCACAGACTTTTCCCAAAATTCAGAAAAAGCATTTCCAGAAGCAAGCACTGACTCTCAAAGACTACCAAGGAAACAAGATTCCAGTAGTTGGAGCGAGAGATTTCAGCGATGCAGTTTAAAGGCCACACCAAGCGTTTGCCCCTGACCATCGTGGACAAGGATCGCCCAAGTTTGCTGGGACTTGAGTGGTTCAAGCCACTTGGCATCGAGGTGACTGGCATCCATCCGTGAGCAGTTCTGACTGGGAAGAGTCCTTGAAGTCTGAGTTTCCAGAGGTCTTCAGCGAAGGACTGGGCAAGTATATGGGGACCCCTATTGCTTTCAGCCTAGACCCCAAGGTGCCCCAATTCGTTTAAAGCCCAGGAGGGTCCCATTTGCTTTAAAGGAAAAAATTGATGCACAATTAGATAAACTCATTGCTCAAGGGGTTTTAGAGCCTACTGACCACTCCAGATGGGAAACACCCATAGTCACACCAGTTAAGGCTGATGGGTCAGTGAGAATCTGTGGTGACTACAAGGGGACACTTAACCATGCGCTGCAACAGAGCGCATATCCTGTACCAGTTGTGCATCATCTGCTCCATTCCCTTGGCAGGGTACAGTATTTGCTAAACTGGATTTGGCTCAGGCATATCAACAATTAACAGTTGATGATGCCACTGCAGAGGCACAAACAATTGTGACCCATAGAGGTGCCTTCAAATGTAAAAGACTACAATTTGGAGTAAGCGTGGCACCTGGCATTTTCAGAGCCTTATGGAAAGAATGTTGCAAGGACTGCCAGGGTAGTGCCTTATTTTGATGATGTATTAATCTCTGCTGAAAATGACACTCAGCTTCAAGAGAGACTCAGAGAAGTCCTTACCAGATTCAGAAAAGCGGGTTAAAAGTCAAGGAAGACAAATGTACACTCAAAACAGACAGAGTTGAGTTCCTGGGGTATATGATTGACAAGCAGGCATCCATCCTACTGATGCCAAGGTTAAAGCAATCAATGAAGCCCTAAACCTCGATGCAAGGCAGATTTGCAAGCCTTCCTTGGACTTATTAACTTTACCACATGTTTCTACCTCACAAAGCATCTATTGCTGAGCCCTTACATCGCCTACTTGATAAGAATGCTGTTTGGATCTGGGGGCGGAAGGAACAGTCAGCATTTAACAGTATTAAGAGACTAATCACGTCTGATGCTGTGTTGATACAATTCTCTGAGAATTTACCTGTTGTTCTGACTTGTGATGCATCCCCTTTGGAGTGGGGGTTTGAGTCACAGGCTTCCCAATGGACGGAAGCCCCAGCATTCTCTCGCACGCTGTCCAAAGCAGAGGAATTATAGCCAATTGGACAAGGAGGCTTTAGCAGTTGTTGCAGCTGTTAAGAAATTTCATGAATATCTGTATGGCAGGTCATTCACCATTGTTACAGATCACAAACCTTTACTAGGCATTGTGGCAGGAGACAAACCTACACCTAATATCCTGTCACCAAGAATGCTGAGGTGGACTGAATTTCTTGCAGCCTATTCATACAAACTGATTCACAGGCCTGGCAAGGACATTGGACATGCTGATGCACTGAGTCGTTGCCCACTACCTTGCCACAAGGAGGACTTTGAACTTGAAACTCACACCTTTTCCTGGAGACCGTTGCTAAGCTTCCAGTCCATGCTGCTGAGATTGCCAAAGAAACTGCCAAAGATGCTGTGTTGGCACCTGTTATGGGCTGGATTAAGAAAGGTTGGCCTCTTCAAGATCTACCTCACCTTGCCCAACCTTTTAAGTCCAGGCAAACTGAATTATCTGTATTAAGAGGATGTATTTTGTGGGGTAACAGGGTGGTTATTCCTGCAAAACTGCAAAGGGAGGTTTTGGAAATGTTACATGAGGGTCATCCTGGGATTGTAAGGATGAAAGGTTTGGCCAGGAGTTATGTATGGTGGCCAGGTATTGACAAAATGGTTGAAAACTGGGTAGCCTTTGTCCCAATTGCCAGGTAGTCAGACCTGCCCCACCTCACGCCCCACACAGGAATGGGAATGTCCTAGGGGCCCATGGTCTAGAATCCACATTGATTTTGCAGGCCCTACAAGAGGGCACACTTTTCTAGTTATAGTAGATGCATACTCCAAATGGCTAGAGGTAATTCCCATGACATCCACTACTACTGAGGCTGTTATCAAGCAGCTCAGAAAATTGTTTGTAACCCATGGGTTACCAGATGTCCTTGTCTCTGACAATGGCCCTCAATTCACATCTAACATTTTTGAATCCTTTCTAGCTCAACAGGGCATCAGACATGCCCTCACTGCCCCTGGCACCCTTCGCCAATGGCGGGCTGAACGCATGGTACGCTTTACCAAAGAGAAGCTTCAGCAGCTGGGTCCTGGGGACATCACTGAGAAGCTTGAAAAGCTTCTTAGTGTTCAACACATCATCCTAGCCCATCAACTAACTTGTCCCCAGCAGAGTTGTTGATGGGCAGGAAACTTAGGTCTTCCCTTGACGCCTTCATCCCACTTACGCACCCAACGCACCACTGGATTCCACTTCCAAAGTTCATTTTTTAGTGTGGGAGATTCTGTCTATGCTAGGAACCTTATAGGTGAACCTTGTGGATTCCTGCTGAAATAACTCACATCACTGGCCCTCGTTCTTACAGGGTACAAACAGAGGATGGCCTCCTCTGGAGCAGGCACATTGACCAACTTAGATCCAGGTTCCCTCAGGAACATCGCCCTGTCTCTCTGGTCCCTCACCTGATGTTTCTTCTAGGGGAAGGGGGAACAGGAGGAAAATCAGCAAACAGGAATCAACCCCATGTGTAAGCCATTGCGACAGGAACCATCCCGAACCCTGTCACAATGCCAAGATCCATCCTTAGAAGTGAGCCATTCGGAACCATCCGAACCCTGTCACAATGCCAAGATTCATCCTTAGAGTGGAAGATTGCACACCACCACCTGACTTGGGTGCTGACATTGGAATGGAGATGGGTTGGGAGGAGAGACCAGATTCTAACAGCCTAACAGGGTCTCCTTTCACAGGAAGTCCCAACAGGAAATGTCAGAAGACACATTTCCCTCTCACTGGGTGAGAACGTTAAAACTTCTGAACCACGAAGGTCTCAACGCATACGAAGAGCCCCACCTATTTAAAGGAATACATTAGATAGGTTTGGTATGGACTGAACCTAGTGGGGAGGGGTGTTATGTATGTAGGTTTGAATGTTATTGGTTTATTTGAACTGTTCTTGTAAAATGTCAAATGGTATTGGTTTAAATAGTGCGGGAAGAAACCCTGCACTCCCATTGGCTGGCAGCTACGGCTGCAGGCTATAAGAAGCAGCCATAGCCAAGCCAGGACTGGGTCCATGCGAGCTGTAGTCACTAATAAAGTCTTTTGCTGGAACTCCTCGCGTCTGACTCTTCATGCAAACTTAACACTCCTGCTCTCCAGTTCAGAGCAATGAATCATGTCCTGGCAATCGTGCCCATTAACACAGTCATCACCTGCTCATTGTGGAAATTCACCAGCTGTTTTTCAGACAAGAGGACACATGAAAGACTAGGCAGATTTCAGGATCTGAGTTGAAAGAACAGGATGTTTTATATTGTTGGCCCTTTTTAAAACATTGGCTAGATTGGACTAATATAACAGTAATACAGAAGAATAGCATAGCATAGCATAGCATAGCATAGCATAGCATAGCATAGCATAGCATAGCATTCTTTATTGGCCAAGTGTGTCTTGATGCAAATGCTCTCGGTGTACATAAAAGAAAAGATACATTCATCAAGAGTCAAGAATTGTAAGGTACAACACTTAATAATAGTCATAGGATAGAAGGATTATGTGGTATTTCCACAGCACTTTTGGATCAGTTATCTAGATCTTACACCTTTGAAGTGTGTATTTTTACTGTCTGTGAATCCCATCCTCTAGGGCAGGGGTGTTAATCTCATGTCATCATGGTGGTGTCACATGATGCATCGACTTTTCCCCTTTCACTAAACTGAGTGGGGTGTGTGGTCAGCATGTGACACATCCAGCCCATGGGCCGAGAGTTTGACAGCCCTGCTCTAGAGATATACTATTCATCCAGAAGACATTTCCTGTTTTGGATCATCTCTGGATCTATTGCTCTCATTCCAGGATTGCTTTTCTGGAAACTCTATTTCTGACTCGGCTCTCATTTATAGGAAACTGCAGCAAAATTGGCATTTTCCTTAGAAAATCCATTTTCCATGTGGAAGGAACTCTTGTTTTACCATCCCATCCTACTACATCCCTCTGAAGTTCAACATCTTTAAGAGCCGTAGTGGCACAGTGGTTAGAATGCAGTACTGCAGGCTACTTCTGCTGATCACCAGCTGCCAGCAGTTTGGCAGTTCGGGTCTCACCAGGCTCAAGGTTCAGTCAGCCTTCCATCCTTCTGAGGTCGGTAAAATGAGGACCCAGATTTTTGGGGGCAATATGCTGACTCTGTAAACCACTTAGAGAGGGCTGTGAAGCACTATGAAGCTATATAAGTCTAAGTGCTAACATCTTTTGCATGGAATTAGTCTTATTTTGTATTTATAGTACCCAATCTTATTTCCCCCTTCCCTTAAACCAGCCATGGGGCAATATGCAAAAAGGGTCAGCAGTGTTACCAGGAAAAGCACCCTGTTGCAAAAATCACCTACAAGGTGCTGTCACTTCACCTTCACAACTCATAAAGGATTTTTAATGTGGCAGAGGAATGAATGACAGCACGGGGACTGAGCAGCCTTGGGGGGATTTCAGTTTACATTCTCTCAACAACTACTTAGAGGTATGAAAGGGCAGAGTTTTTGTACGTTGTACATTGGAGGTAGGGATCAGCTCAGCCCAGATGAATGAAGATAAACGCATCTTCTTAAATCAGGGAAGGCTCAACTACTACTAATTTATTTTATTCCAATTTTTTGGGTAGGGAAATTAAAAATTTTTATCACCAGGCGAACAGCAGGAGCTCATTGATCAAATGATTCTTCTATTCTTCTATTCTGTATTCTCCTATGGGGCAGGTTAAACAGTGACTGACTTCCTGTATTCTCTGGGTTTCAAGTTCAACATAAATGAAGACAGTCTCAAGCTGGTTACAAACTGCTTTATAAAAGATTGGTGAGACAGAAACACTGGTGCCATGGAAGCATCGAGACACACACACCCCAGTGGCTCTCTACAAAAACCTCCTTTACAATTTTCACTCCCTACTTTGCATAAAAGTGGGTCATCTGTTTGCAGGGATCATCTGGTCCTGCATGGTTAAGAAAGCCTTACATTTGCCATCATTTTTGATAAAGCCCCATTCAGGCTGGAACTCACTGGAGATCCATTGTGAAGATCTCAGGAGATGAAGGAAAAATGGGACGAATCATTTCCAGCCCTCATACATCTATTCTCATTGTGTTTGTTTTCTTTTCCTTCCTTTTCACTATGGAACTCTCCTTCCCCTCCAAGTTATTTGGAAAAAAATATTTAGAGTTTAAACTAAATGTTCTAAAAAATATTTGGAATTTAAACTACATTAATCACTGGAACTACATGCAAAGAGAAGACAGCAATTAAGATAAACAAATCTTACTCTATAAATTAGATTGGATACTTTATTATATAGAACAGGTGAGAAATCTTTCGTGCTTATAGGCTCCATCCCCCTCTCCCTTTATTTTGCCTTTTTTGGGTTTTTATATTTTAAGGTAATTTTCTCTTCTGCTGTCTAGGCATTGGAATTTTAGAGAAGTAATTAGGGGACTGGACGTTAAAACATAAAGAATGGCTGCTGGAATTGGGTATGTCTAGTTTAATGAAAAGAAGGACTAGAGGTGACATGATAGCAGTGTCCCAATATATCTCAGGGGCTGCCACAAAGAAGAGGGAGTCAAGCTATTCTCCAAAGCACCTGAGGGCAGGACAAGAAGCAATGGGTGGAAACTAATCAAGGAGAGAAGCAACTTAGAACTAAGGAGAAATTTCCTGACAGTTAGAACACTTAATCAGTGGAAAAACTTGCCTCCAGAAGTTGTAAATGCTCCAACACTGGAAGTTTTTAAGAAGAGATTGAACAACCATTTGTCTGAAATGGTATAGGATTTCCTGCCTGAGCAGGGGGTTGGACTAGAAGCCCTCCAAAGTCCCTTCCAACTCTGTTTTTCTAACCAATTCTAACTAATTTTTCTCTCAAATAACAGCAGAAGAAATCTATTGGTCTATTCTCCAAAGCACCTGAGGGCAGGACAAGAAGCAATGGATAGAAACTTTTCAAAGACAGATCCAACCTAGAACTTAGGAGAAATTTCCTGACAGTGAGAACAATTAAACAGTGGAACAGCTTACCTTCAGAAGTTGTCAGTGTCCTGTCACTAAAGGTTTCCAAAATGATATTGGCTAGCCATTTATCCAGAATGATATTGGATCTCTCGTTTGAACAGCAGGTTGGACTAGAAGGCCTCTAAGGTCCCTTCCAATGTTACACTGTTATATTGCAAGATTAGTGATGTTCAGCCCTTCTGGAAAGCTTTTAACAAAGCTGAATCTGGATCTTTTTATATATTACCTACATGTGTGGATCTAAATTTATCTATGATCTATCAATCAAGGGGAAAAGCAGCTGCAGAATATGCAGATGTGACTAGAAGTATTTTACTCTTAAGGCTGTTTTTGTTTTGGGAGATGGGCAGCTGTATCAGTTTGAAAAGTAAATAAATGAATCTCAATTTCATATCATAGCAAGGATCATGTTCCCATCGTGTCTCCCAGAGAATCCTGTTATTTTGACTGCTTGTGGTATCTGTGCTCTAAAGAGGGTTGCCGAGATTGGCAACCTTGTTAGAATGGCACTTTTGAAAGCCCATGGCGAGATGCTGACAAAATTGCTTCATGCCTGGCCAGTCATTAAAATACCCATTTTCCAGATGAATTTGCCTTCAGGATTATGAGGGGATTTAAAAGGAGGGAATGATCACAGGATATTTCTGGGTGGTAAGTCATTCACACCACCTCCCCAAAAGGCAGAAGAAAAAACTAATCCCCTTTGTTTTTAGGAACTCTTGCAGATCCCTGAAAGATTCGTAAGTGAATTGTGGCTTCTGACATCTCGAACACTGCCTCCCTGCAGTACATAAATATCATGTTTATACTGCATATCTGCTGTATGCAAACATGCGGCTAAAGTTGGTGCTTTCAATAGCAGCACAGCTGCTTCTTGTGTTTAATTTCATAATTAAATTTAATTTTTTAAAAGTCAGACATACTGGGGGCATTGGGAAATAGTCAACATAGGGGAGAAGACACCTTGGAAGCTCCTTTGCTTGTGGACTGGAGATACTGGGTTCTTCATTTACCTGGAGAAGCACAGGTGGAACACCAACAGGGCATGCAGAGCCAGCCTGGAAAGGACAAAAACATGAGCGGTGTTAGGCTGTGTGAGTCATGTTCCCTGGGGAGAGGGAACTCCTTTGGGAGTTGGGCAGCATATAAGTTTAATTAAATTAAATTTAAATAAATAAATAAATCCTCAACTTGAATAAGGCAGGTGCACTAGTCATGGACTGGTTGGGAAGATGTAACTTTGCTGTCACTCTCAACTCTGATTCTGCCACATCCCTCTGATTCAGCACAGTCCATCACCAGCCTCCTTCCTCAGTTGGGGAAAGAATGAGAAGTCATTCTTATGGTGACTCCTCTTTCTTCTGCCTGCCCTCATTTGCCACAGGTGAGTTTTTCTCTCTTGAGCAAGGCTCTTCAAACTTGACAGCTTTAAGACTTGTGGACTTCAACTCTGAGAATTCTTGAGCTAACATGACTGGAAAAGGAATTCTGGGAGTTGAAGTTCACAAGTCTTAAAACTGTCAAGTTTGAAGACCCTGCTCTTGAGGAACCCTGAGAAAATTGCCTTAAGACCCAGAAAGCTCTACTCTGTCCTAGCTGGAGACTTCTAAACAAGGAAGGTATCAGGTGTCATAGAACAAATGAACCCCAGAATCCACATGGGTCACTTGGTCTTTAACCCTGACTTTTTTGTTTTGTGAATATACCTGTACTACCCAGGGACCTTGTAACTTGGACTTGAGTAGTTGTGTTGGTGGATGGACTTGTTATTGTTCCTTTTTAACTCCATAGCCATGATAACATAAATCCATTTTAGGCGACATGTTGCATGTGTGCCAAGTACTTTGCAGGAATTCCTTCTGTAGTTTTTGCAACTCTGCAAGTATAATTTGTATTATTATTTCTATACTGCAGAGTGAGAGATAACAGTTTAACTTCAATGAAAACCTACCTACCAGGTTCAGTGTAGGCTTGGATCTGAAGTGGCAACTCCTTCACAGCTGACTTTCTTACCTAGAGTATGACATCACTTCTGAATATAATTGAGTTCTAAACTGAAATTGAAAGGACCAGGTGTCAAATGCAAAGACTACAGAGTTAGGAAAGCAAAAATAAAACAAAAAACCAAACACGGTAACTCCTGTTTTTAGCCAAAGCCAGGAATGGCCCTGGATATTTTATATGTTGGAAGCAGAAAGGAACATTTGGTGCAGAGACAGCAATTATAGCCTGAAACACACAGACTGAGTGTTGTTGCTCCAGGGAAGTCAACTCAGTTTCCTGCAGCTGGCTGCTTAAAGTGACAAAGGTGATGAAACCTGAAGGGAACCACTGAACAGGTGGCAATTATGAAAGACACAATGACGGCTGGTAGAGATACGTAAGTGTGGAATAAAACACTGCAGTTAGCTAGCAAGAGATTGTATAACGTTGTTCTCCAGTAGTTCCTCTTTGACAATTCAGGAATTGGAAGGAAGAAGAAAGGCATCCCAAAAGTCAGCATTCAGCAATATAAGAGGCGAGCTGAGTTGAAAGGCAACATTCAAACAGTTTTTCAGAACAATGATTTCACATGACTGGTGAATTTGTGCAAAATATGCCTCTGCATAGGTCTAGCATGCTTCCTTTTGCATATTAGTGTAAAACTTTTGCATGCAGTCTATGTGCGCAGGCAGATACCAATTCATTTAACTGACTTTCAACAGTTTATGAAATGTATTAGGTAGTGCTTTCTGCCAACTTCCAGACTGACTATAAGGTCACAGAATAGGATCACACTATGTTCATATGTATGGGCGGCAGAGGAAATGCCATTTGTTGTTCTCCAAATTCTCCTTTTCAAAGGGCAATTAGGATTTTACCTTTGGTCTTAAATATCATAGACAGGGAGGGGAAAGCGATGGGATGGCAATATATGTGTTTGATATTACAATGCAAGCAATGGTGGGATTGTAATTTTTTTACCGTTCTGTGGGCATGGTTTAGATGGTGGGTGTGGCTTGGTGGTCCTGTGACTGGGTGGGTGTGGTCAACTGACATCACTCATGTCAAGGGGTGCTTCTCCTCACCTGACCTCTCATGCAGTGGGGATGCTGCATTGGTCATAAGTGTGAAAATGGTCATAAGTCTCTTTTTTCAGTGCCATTGCAACTTTGAATGGTCACTAAATGAACTGTTGTAAATCAAGGATTACCTGTACAAAAATACAAAAAGCTTCTTTGCTTGCAAAAGGTGCCCTAAATACCAATCATTAGATTAAAAATACCTGCAAGCTGGAGTTACAATCAGGCAGGGTGCCAGAGCACCTTGAGGAATGAAAATAGTTATAATGCAGTGATAACTATCAAGCAGCCAACTCGTGCTCATAAAGCGAAACCCTTTAGCAGAGAGGTCATTTAAGCTCTCCAGAAAAAGCAGGAAAACCCAGGAAAATCAATCCTTAGATCCATTTGCACCACTTAAAAATACCAGCTGGTCTCACTCACCTCACAAGATATCCTAAGGAAATCATCCAGATTTAAGGAAAAGTCACATGCCCCCAGAAAGGCAGTGCCAAGCATGCATCCTGCCTCTTGGAAGTATACTCCAAAAGGACAATGCCAAATAGTACTAAAGCAGTGAGGAAGACCCCCTCCTCAGATAGAAAAAGAAACCATGAGGCAGGAAAAATTCAAACACAATACAAATAATTAGCTGTTGCTTGTTGAAGCTGAATAGGAAAATTATCCCATCAATAAACACAATAAACACAGGATTAAATGTCACCAAGCACAGAATTAACCTTCACCAAAACCAGTTTTAGACCAAAACTCAGAAAGGGTATGTAACTCACGTTTGATTGTCAATCTTAGCTAGCTAGCCAAGAAGCCTTGCTGAATGTCACTCATCTTGGTTCCTGTCACTAAAAGCTTTGCTTCATTATTCAATTATTTCTTCAAAGTGCTGATTGTCCAGGGAAGTATTTCCTCCCAACAGCAGTGTGTAAAATCTTAAAACAACCCTTCCCTTTAAGAGTTTCAAAAACTCCGAGACAGGAAGTCTAGGCTGTCTGCCAAGAATGTAATAAGGGTGGAAAAACAAAAGGAATTGCTTCTAGCTACCGTTCTCTGAACTGCTTAGAAAGTTAAAGGGATTCTATGGAACCGATAGAACCGTAGAATCCCACCCCTGATCAAATGGGTGGGAGGGAATGGGAATGCAAAATCCCATTCCTCCCCACCCCACTAACCTGCTTTCCAGCTCTTTATCCTGTGCAGGGCAACAAAGAAGACCCCGATCAGCTGGGACTCAGGAGGAGATAGATAAGGGCCAGTCAGAGATGCTATTTGCCGGTTTTCTGAACTACCGGTTCTCCAGAACTGGTCAGAACCTGCTGAATACCACCTCTGAATGCAAACTATGTTGCTATACCTGTGCATTATAGTGTTCTAAAGGGACAGAGTTGTTGTCACAACATATATCAGGATTTTGAAGTCACCATAGTTCAAAACAGGCAGCTTTGCATTCTGTCGCTAGCCTTCACTATTAAAATGAAAGGAGTATTTGAAGGCCCTAATGCAGAGAACAGGATGGTCCAGTTCCAGTGACACCACATTATGGCAACTGAGGTTCTACCTGTATGAGAGGGCATTTCTGATTCCATGACAATCAAATCACTGTCCTTTTAGATCTCCCAGTCACACCCACCATTTTGAAACTAGTGACTGTCACTGTGGACACCCATGGTTAAATGCTGTATTGAAAGTGGGAATCCTATCTCATGATCCCAAGTCATATTATTGTGAGTTGAATGTTATTTGCTGAAAACAGCTTCTAGAGGGACGACGAAAACACCTGCTATACAGTCAGTTGCCTAGCTTTTCCCTACCATGGGAAAGTTTGTTTGGTTGGTTGATTTGTTCACATGTCCACTTGTACAATGCTTCCCACTATATGTTTGGAAAGTTGGATCATTTACTGACTTTGTGTGCCTATTGGCTATACCTCCTGATGTCTATCGGCTAAGCCATTTATGTAAAAGTGTTGTTCAGATATGTAGGTACACTCTTCCGACAATTTTTGTCTCCCTAATATATATGGATAACTGTGTGTGCATCAATGCAACATGTTCTGCTAATGGTACATTTATATACTAGGTATAAAGTCAGTGGGAACAATCTCTGTCCACCCATGCTCCAGGGATTAAGTGGACGTATGGTGGGGAATATTTGATACTGAACTCACATCTCTTCCAAATGAGGTTGGCAATTGTTGGCATTGCTGTGTTGATAAACACTGCCAGTATCATAAGCTAGCTGGCAGAAGGAGTGCACCCCCAGTTCTGGCATAGCAGTAGGGCTGGCTCTCCATCCATCCGGCCTCTCTGTCTCTCTTTCCCTTTAAATCCAACCCAGCAGTAGATAATTGTAACTGTAGGAATAGCACATTTGGAGTATGACTCCAATAAGTGCTGTGCTCCAGCCAGCACATGGGCTTCCGGCTGCTTTAGCACTGTGCTTAGCAAGAATTGGTCTCCAGTGACCTATCCCATCATCCTTTGATTTCTGCCTCAGAACCTTCCCTGCCTCATAATCTATGCTCAGTTTCCCACTTGCTCGGCAGCCTTGCTGGCATAATGGAGATAATTTTATCTCTTTGATGAAGTCCCAATCGTCATCTCATCCCATCCAAACCAGATTTTGAATTGTATTTCTTGCAGGAGATGATACTTATCATCTTTTGACCTACTTGCTCTGAGGCACAGGCCCAAGCCAGCCTTATCTTTCAGAGCTATCAGTGATTCCTGCTCCTGTTTCCACATTATATTTATGCTCATGTGCACCTCCTGGGCTCCCCAGAGGGACATAAATTCTGCTTGCCAAACCCTTTGTCACCTCTCCCTCAAAAACGGATGGCTTCAAGGTCAGCCAGTTACCTTGTAATGTACCGCTTAACCTGATTTGTGGAGGCCGAGCTCTGAATCGCTAAAAATAAGACTTAAGGGAAGGAAAGCTTGCAAATTAAACTGTCTAGCTTATTTGCCATAAGCAGAGAAATTTCACTGACCCCAAAGAGCTTGAAAGCTTTCTGCTGGAACTCCTCCTTGCCCCTAAAGAAAAAAACCAACTTATTTTGATTTGCTTGTTTTGATATTATGATATTTTGAGTTATGATATTTTCATAACTCTAGGTTTTCTTCTCCACATTTACAAATCCACACCAAAATATGTAACCAAAATAGAAGATGGGGTGGGGAGAGAAAGAAAATGTGAGAAAGAGATGATAGAAAGCAAATATAGATAGCATAACATAATTCTCATCAAACATAAGGAGAAATCCTAATTAGAGCAATTGGATTAACAAGATGTCACTGGAAATGCATGCTGGAAATAGAAAGGAAAACAAATGTTAGCAATATAAATGAAAAGATAGATCTTAATTTTCTTCTGGTAAGATGAAGATTGAAACAATGTTATTAATTATCCAAATCAAAGCCTTGGTTTGGAACTAATAGCCCTGTTCCTTCTCCATCAGCAGGGTGGGATATATAGTATAGCAAGCAGTAAGAAATGACAAAATAGAAAAACCTCAAAAGGATAATTTTGGAAACTCTGGAAAGAATGACTGAACAATACATGAAGACAGGCCACGAAGAATAAGGTCGGGGTGGGGAGGGTGGACTGAAGGATTTTAAACTCTGGAAGAATGACTGAACAATACATGAAGACAGGCTAAGGTCAAGGACTGGAATTTAGGCAAAGTAGCTACAAGGGGCATTATTTTAAAATCTACTTTTCTCTGGGGAGAGTTGAAAGAAAGTGATAGAAGATTTGCCTATACAAAAGAAGCCCTGGGTAGTCTCTAGGTTGCAGGTCTAACCTAGTCTTCAAAGGTTCTATGTCTGGTTCATAAACAGCTTTGGATAACCCCGATATTGTTACCCCTCTGTCTTCCAAGCTCTTACCCACCCGGTAGTTTGAGTTAAACATGAACATATTGTAAATGGAAGCTCCTTCCAGGGAGACCACAGCTCCTAGTGTATGTTCAAGCAACCACACAGTCTGCAACACACTCCACTCCAGGTGTGCAATACTGGAAAACAGATCACTTCTGCATAGAGAAGGACTAACATCCCTTAGCCAAACACCACTACTTTCCCTCTACGTGCCCCAAAGATTTCCTGTTATGTATGTAGGTTTGAATGTCATTGGTTTAGTTTGAACTGTTCTTGTAAAATGTCAGAAATGATTGGTTTAAAAAGTGTGGGAAAATCCTGCACTCTGATTGGCTGGCAACTGCAGCTGCTGGCTATAAGTAGCAGCCACAGCCCAGCCAAATCGGGTCTGTTATGAGCTGTAGTCACTAATAAACTCTTCACTGAAGCACTCCGCGTCTGACTCTTCATGCAAACTTAACACTTCCTATTTTAGTTTTAAAATTATGTATGAATAGAAAGAGCACATGCAGGTGACTGCATGATGAATGGAGTGCTTCTTCACCTGCTTTGTCCTGTGGCCTTATCAGCTCCTAGTAGGAAACTTACTGAGAAGCATTATGCTCCCTCTAGACCACAGCTGTTAAACTCCCGGCCCGTGGGCCGGATGTGTCACGTGCTGCCCCACCATGCCCAGTTTAGCGAAGGGAGAAAAAGGCCCGAAACATCATGTGACACAGCTGTGAGGCATCTTGCTCTAGATGTTTCCTCAACAGAAGTTCAAGATAAAGAGCTTAATCCTCTCGTTCCCTAACTGTTGCATGAAGAGGCTTCACTAATTAATTTTTATTTTTAATTAATTAATTTATTAAATGTATATGTCACCCATCTCGCTATCAAGTGACAATTTTTAGGGACATGGCTTCATGACATCATCTTTGCCTCTTCCCCAGGCCATTGAACAAGCAGCTTAAATCTGCCCTGCAGGCTCCAGTTTAAAAAGTAATGTTTGTCTTTCTCCAACACACATTTGATTGTGATCTAGCACATTTCACCAATGATGTGATTCATGTCTTGGTCTGACTGGAATCCTCCCAGCTCCCATTGGCCATTTTAGAATTGAAGAGAGCTGGAAGGGACTTTCAAGGTCTTCTCATCCAGCTCCCTGCTCACACAGTAGATCCTGTACCATTTCAGACAAGTGGCTGTCCAGTCTCTTCTTAGAAACCTCCAGTGATGAAGCCCCCACAACTTCTGAAGGCAAGCCATTCCATTGGTTAATTGTTCTCAGTGTTCTCAGTGCCCAAGATGGCGGACGCACCTTGAGTAAGCTCTGTTCGGGGATCGTGGGCTGTCGAGGCTTTGGGGTTGAGAGGTCCCCCTCGCTGCACGTTGTCCAGGGGTTTTCCTGAGGGCTGCGGGAGCTGTTTGAGCCTTTTGCAGCCAAGTTTGGCTGGCGGAAGGGCTCTTGAAGTTCTTGCTCCCTCAGCCTTTGCAGCGTCGGGCGCCGGGGACTCCTTGTCGGCTTGTCGGCGGTTCGGCGCGTCAGCTGTCGGCTTGTCAGCTGTCTGGCGGTCTGGCTGTCTGCGGCGTGGTCCTCAGCGGCGCTGGATGCTTTTCAGCTGGGTGGCTTTCCAGCTGGGTGTCGGTCTGCCCGGAGTTGCTGGCGTCCTCGGCGGCGGCGGCGGCGGGTTGACTTCGACCCCGGCGGAAGTGGCGGCGATGGCAGAGGCTTGGCGGCAGCAGGGGCGGTTGGCAGCTGGACCGCTGCGAATGCCGAGGTCCGAGTTTTGCCGCTGCCTGGAGGTGCCGGCGTTGGACTCGGGGCAGCGGTCTGCTACATTGCGGTCTTGGAGGCGGCTGCAACACCGTTCCGAGGCCCCCCGGCGCTGTTTCCGGGCTGCCCCGAGGCTTCCCAGCCCATAGTAATTGCTCTTTTGGGCTTGGTGCCTCTGGGGGGTTATTGGCCCGTTATTTGTCATCTTGCTGGGTTGGGGCAGCGGTGTGCTGGGGGCTTGTTTTATTATGCCCCTGGCGCCGCTGTTCTCCTTCTTTCCCTCTGGGGGTGTAATTCCTGGAGGAGGAAGCCCCACTATGAAGACGCTGGGGAGGTGCAGGCCTGGAGCTCGAGGAGACCGGATTGTGGGCATTGTTGGTTTGGCCTGGGCTGGACAGACAGACGCCGGCCGGGCGGGGGTCAGCCGTGGACTTTACACCGGAGGAGAGACCCCTGCGGAAGGTTTGACGTCGGACTCTGGACCTGGGGCTGTGGTTTTCGATCTTTTGCCACGCTGGACTTGCTTCTCTGGCTCCGAATTTGCTCTTCGGACTTGGCCGCACCTATTTCACTCTACTCCTAGACTGCAGATTACCTGCCTCTATGTGCTGCTGCTTCTGCCCTTTTGTGACATCTGGAATCCTCCTTCTGACTGCCTTGGAGTCATTTTACCATCAATGACTATTCCCGTTTCGGTTTTCACGCTTGGACTCTCTCCCCCCTTTGGACCTGGCTCTTTCCCATTGCAGTGGGAGGGCAATGGAGGGCATATCCTCCCCTGTTGTGAGGGACAGGGGTTTTTGTTTGCATCACCATCCCACCATAAGTCACTACGGTGAGAGAGCAGTGGCTTGGCCATTTCAATCTTGGCCCTAGCACCGGTGAGAGAGCTGCTTGTTGGAGGGTTGGTCGATTGTTTGGGTTTGCCTTGGATGCCCGGTCCTCTTTGTGTGTTCCATCTATGCTATATTCCGACTGTTTTGCCCTTCTTTCCCCGTTTGGATGATAGATGCTAGCTTACTCATCGTTGGAGCTACGGGCCCTCCAGACTGTTCCCCTGTCTTTGGAGTGGCCCTTTGGGTTATCGAGAGCCTACCTCAATGACGGATCTTGGGATCCGGAGAGGTGGCATGGCGCAACCAGAGGGCTAAATTTTAAATTTGGAATTAAGGGGAAGCTTTTAAAATTTTTAATTCGTTGTTTTAAGGGGTTAGGGAAGGGGGTGGGTGTTCGATCTGGGTCTATACAGCTCTTCCAGGCCGACTTCTGGTCTCGGGGTGGGGTGGGGTGGGGGGCCTCGGGTCTGGCGGGAGAGGGCGGGTTGTCCATCGACAGGGTGATCGGCTATGGCAGGGGGGAGGGACAGGGGTCAAATCATGTGCTGGGAGCGCCGATGTTTACGCGGGTGGCGCGCCCGACCCCCAGGTCGCCTCCGCTCCCCTGGGGTCTTGGGAGACGTGGTCTCTGGGCTCAGACTGGTTTATTTGAATGCCAGGTCCGTAGTCAATAAGTCATCCCTCCTCCGTGAACTCATAGAGGAGGAGGCTGCGGACCTGCATTACTGAGACCTGGGTGGCCCGGAGGGGGTGTCCCTCTATGTGATTTGTGCCCCCAGGCTTCCGGTGCTGTACCGGTCTCGGGCCCAGGGACGGGCGGAGGGGTAGCCATAATTGTTAGAGAGACCTTGTTTCCAAGGGAGGTCACTGTCCCGCAGATGGACGGGTGTGAGACCCTCCTCGTGAGATTGGGCCCGGGTGGTCGGTTGGGTTTGCTGCTAACGTACCTATCCCCAGCTGCGTGGCGGCCCTGCCTGGGCTGCTCGACGCCCTCTCGGAGGTGGCGGTGGAGTTCCCTAGGCTTATAGTTCTGGGGACTTTAATCTGCCGTCGCTGGGGGGCGCTGGTTTAGCTCAGGAGTTCATGGCATCCATGGCAGCCATGAACCTGACCCAGGTGATCCATGGACCCACCCACGAGGGGGAACACACTTGACCTGGTTTTTATCTCGGGCAGTGGTGTAGTGATCTGGGGAGGGTTCTCTATCGACCCTCCCTTTATCGTGGACTGATCACTATCTCCTGCGGCTGGTTTTTCAATTGGCTATCCCTCGCTGCTGGGATGAGGAGCCTATACGATGGTTCCCCAGGCTAATGGACCCGGATAGGTTTCAGACGGCGCTGGGGTTCTTGCCCGCCTCCCTCGACCACAGCTCGCCGAGACGCTGACGGCCGCCTGGCAAAGCGGCGCCGGAGGCGCCGACCAGGTTGTCCCCTTGCGCCTCTTCCCCGCCAGACCCCGATGGGCTCCTGGTTCTCCGAGGAGCTCCGGGGATGAAGCGGCGGAGAAGATGCCTGGAGAGCAGATGGAGGGCCAGCCACTCCGAATCCGACCGTGTCCAGTTGCGATCCTATATCAGGACCTATCTGGAAGCAATCAGGACGGCGAGGCGCTACTTCTCCGCTCTGATTATGCTCTGCCGATGATCGCCCTGCTGCCCTGTTTCGGTGACCCGCCCCTCCTTCAATTGAGGGGGGATGACCCGCAGGCAGGCAGGGCAGAGGAATTTAGTATACATCTGGCGGATAAAGTCGCCGAATTGTGCTGGCTTGGACTCTGATTGGCAGTGGTCTGACGATGGGGTGGCGATGAGTCTGGTGGATTCTACCTGGGTTGAGTTTGACCTGGTCTCCCTTGATGAGGTGGACAGGATCATGCGGAGGCTGTCTTCCACCACGTGTTTATTGGACCCGTGCCCTTCCTGGTTGGTATATGCCTCCAGGGAGGTTACGCGGCTGGCTCCAGGCAGTTGTTAACGCTTCTTTGAGCGAGGGAGTCTTTCCTGCCGCTTTGAAAGAGGCGGTGGTGAGGCCCCTCCTCAAGAAGCCTGCTTGGACCCGGCCGTTTGAACAACTATCGTCCTGTCTCCAACCTCCGCTTTTAGCGAAGGTTGTTGAGAGCGTGGTGGTTCAGCAGCTTCCCTTGTTCCTGGAGGAAACTGAGTATTTAGATCCGTATCAGTCGGGCTTCAGGGCCGGGCACAGCACGGAGACAGCATTGGTCGCACTGGTGGATGATCTCTGGAGGGCTCGGGACAGGGGTTTTTCCTCTGTCCTAGTCCTTTAGATCTCTCAGCGGCTTCGATACCATCGACCATGGTATCCTTCTGCGCGCTTAGAGGTTTGGGGGTGGGGGAACCGCTTTTGCGTTGGTTCTCCTCCTTCCTTTCGGGCCGCCGCAGTCGGTGTTGGCAGGGGGCAGAGGTCACCCCAGACCCCTCACTTGTGGGGTGCCGCAGGGGTCTGTCCTTTCGCCTCCTGTTTAATATCTACATGAAACCGCTGGGTGAGATCATCCGAGGTTTTGGGGTGAGGTATCATCAGTATGCTGATGATACCCAGCTTTATATCTCCACCCCAGGCCAGATCAGTGATGCTCTCTCCGTGATGTCCCGTGCCTGGAGGCGGTACGGGTCTGGATGGGTAGTAACAGGCTTCAGCTCAACCCCACCAAGACGGAGTGGCTGTTCTTACCGGCATCTCGGTCTTCATTAGATGTACCATCTTTGGTCATGGGGGAGAGGTGTTGCCCCCGTGGATAGGGCGAGAAACCTGGGTGTCCTCCTGGACTCACAGCTCGGTTTGGAGGAGCATGTGGGAGCTGTGGCCAGGGGGCTTTTGCCCAGGTTCGCTGGTTCGCCAGCTTCGCCCTTATTTGGACCGAGATGCCCTTCGAACGGTCACTCATGCGCTTGTCACCTCTAGGATTGACTACTGCAATGCTCTCTACATGGGGCTTCCCTTGCGGACGATCCGAGGCTCCAGCTGGTGCAGAATGCGCCGCGCTGGTTGTGATGGGGTATCCCGATACTCCCATGTTACACCCCTCCTGCGCGCTTGCATTGGTTGCCGGTTGCCTCCCGGGTCGCCTTCAAGGTATTAGTTACAACTTATAAAGCCCTTAATGGCCTGGGTCCAGGGTACTTGCGGGAACGCCTCCTGCCAGCATCAATCTCCGATCGCCTCTGTTCGCTCTCATAGGAGGGCCTCCTGGGGTGCCGCAGTCAGATATTGTAGGCTGGCGGTCCCCAGGGCTAGGGCCTTCTCTGTGGGAGCACCTGCCCTCTGGAATCAGCTCCCGTCGATCTCCGCTTGGCCCCTGACCTCCGCTCCTTCCGCCGGGACCTGAAGACTTGGTTGTTTCAACGGGCCGGCCTTGAATGACCCGGGGTTGGGTTTATTTTAATTTATTTGGCTTGTTCATTGTTTAATCTTGTTTTATTGTAAATTTTCTCTGTTTTAATGTTAGCCGCCCTGAGTCCTTAGGGAATAGGGCGGCATACAAGTCGAATAAATAAATAAATAAATAAAGAAGTTTCCCCTTAATTCCAGGTTGCTTCTCTCCTAGATGAGTTTCCGTCCATTGTTTCTTGTTTATTATTAATTATTGTTTATTAGTTTCCGTCCATTGTTTCTTTAAGCTGCTAAGGACACCCTCCACAGGTTTCCAGGCTGTTTCTACTTTTGTCAATGAGAGTCATTCTTTCAGACCAAGCTCTCTCCAACCCCTGGCTGATAAAGAGTAACTATCCCACTTTTCTGGGATGCCAAGGCTCAGGGGATTTGTAAGAGAAGTATAGAGCAATGGGTTGTTTTTTTAAAAAAAAAATCCACTTGTTTTCATTTGCACATATGAGTTTTCTGTAGCTGCCCTCTCCACAGGTACAGCTCTCCATTTGAGACTAAGTCAGCATCAACCCTGCTGACATTAGGAAAGCTGCCAAAGTCTGGCTTTTCCAGAAATCCTTTGAGGACCGATGGTATATTGTTTCTGCTAGGAGTGTTTTCTGTCATGTGTAAGTGGCTGTTGTTATTAAGGTTGGGAGGGTGATCCTTTTTTTTGTTAAAATTGCTCTGTTTTATGTGTGTATCATTCGTAACCCCATTCAGAGCTTTTGCAAAACTGAGTAGCACATAAATTGCTGTAGTGTAATAAAAATAAAATTGAGTGGGCAAAGGGATGCTTCTCTCCCATAAGCCCTACCAACACACACATTTCTCTTGCCAAGCCTCTGGCAGCCTCAGGATCAGCTGAAGAAAAGCTGACTATGTTGTATTGATCTGCTCCCTCTCTACCTATCAGCCTTCTCCAAATCTGATTTTGACAGATGTCTCAACCAGTAAGTCTAGCCATCTATCAGAACTTGCCTCCTTCCAAGTGATGAATGAAAATTAAATAAAATTCCATAGGCAAAATTTGGCTAAACGGAAATAAAGAGGAAATATGAAATGGTTATATGAATATCTCTGGAATAAATGTAAGATTCATTGTAGACTGGGGTGAAATACCATGTGGATCCTGAATGTACTAGTTTTATTTTATTTTTGTTTGCTATACATCGGCTTTGAGAAAGTAAAAGAAGAAAATATGTAAAATAAAATAGGTGGTAGGCTGGAAATGAAAATAATAGGGGATAAAGAGTGGAAAATATGCTCTAGGATGAAATGTTTTTGTTACTGGATTAATGAATGGAAAACATGAAGCAAAAATTTATTTAAAGATCAATGGAATAGATAATGTTTTTAATATGAAACTAAGTAAGAAAGCTGGAAATGTAATTATGACTACGTATGTATATTGTAACCTGGAATCACATTGCCCACTTGAAGAGATGTATAAAAAATAAAAAATCATTTCTATTAGAACTTGCCTCCTTCCTAGCTGCAGCCTATTCTACATTAAGAAGAGTGATTAGTGGGTGTTTGTCACCAGCTGGAGGTGTTTGGAGGAAGGCCAAAACAAACTAAAGGGTTCCACCATTCACTTTCTTTAACATGCCCATATTACCACTATGAGGCAAAACAGCTACCTGACCTTGTTACTGAGAGGCAATGAGGGCAGCATAGATTTCCATCAAGATAGGCATTGGAAGGACACTTTTTAACACAGCTGTGGAGAAGAATGAAAGCCCAGGAAAAGTACAGGTAGTCCTCAACTTACAAACAGGTTTTTTTAGTGACCAAGTTACAACAGCACTGAAAAAGTAACTTACGGCCATTTTTTACACTTACAACCGTTGCAGCATTCCATGGTCACATGATGAAAATTTAGGCACTTGGCAACTGATTCATATTTATGATGGTTGTGGAGTCTCAGGTCATGATCACCTTTTGTGCCCTTCTGAAAAGCAAAGTCAATGGGAAGTCAGATTCATTAAAAACTGTGTTACTAACTTAACAACTGCAGAGATTCACTTAAGCACTGTGGCAAGAAAGGTCGTAAAATGGGGCAAAACTCACTGAACTAATGTTGCACTTAGCAATAGAAATTTTGGGCTCAGTTGTGGTGGTAAGTTGAGGAGTACCTGTCTCAGTTCCCCGGGAAGCTTTTGGTCAGATGAAAAACCCTTTGGGATTACACTGTCTTCCCTTTAAGGAGTTTACTTTCTGCTTGGTCTAAAACTCTTCATGATTTAATTTGACTAATGAAATGACTTGATGTGAATTTGACAGTATGTTGGCTCTGTTTTTACATCGACATTGTGTAATGCTTTCAATGCTGTTTTCTCAAACAACATCAAACCCCTAAAGAAAAAAGAAAATGTAAATCTATTTCCCAATAGAAATTTACCTTCTAAAGAAGCTCTCAGTAATGCCAGATCTTCAGAATCAGCTTTTTAAGCACAAACTTTCTGCTTGAGCATTTAGAAACAGCTTGTTTCTTTTCTAATATTTCTCTCTCAGCTGGCCATGTTGACATGCACCTTAATGTGTCCTCCTGTGATGACCCGGAGTGTAACACAAATGTAACAAAATCCAAAACGTAAATAAATGTCCTTTAATGCCTCCAACTTGGCCCCACTGTTCAATAATTCTCAGTTGGAGATAAAAGGTATTCAAAAATAGTCTTCAAAAGAAAGCAATACAGTCCAAATTTAATGAGCAGATAGAGGTGAAATAAAAAACTAAAACAAACTATAATGAAGGAATTTCCACAATGGAGCAGGATAAGTAATTACCAACTTCAAGGAGATAACAAGGCACAGTCTGTTGGAAGGACGCCAACCAAGATAACTTCAGCCCAAAATAACACATACTTTGCTTCTGGCAACACTATATTTTAACCGTCTCTCTTATATACTATTCTCCCCAGCTGCAACCAATGAGGGGGATCATGGCCTCTTCCTCTCTCGTAAGCCAAGTTGTTGCCTTCTCCATTCCTCCCTGCGTGTTCTAGGATGAAGTGGGGATGGGCCTGGTTCTTCCTCTGACTGCCCAGCCGGCCTCTGCCTTCCCCAGCCTCCTCCAAAACCTCTGGAGCCACACCTCCACTCCCTGTTGGCTGTTCCTCCTCTCCCTCAGAGTCTGACTCTAACAAGGGCATGACACCTCCAGATTAACATATTGGCTGACCTTCTATATTCCTATACTGTTTGCTTACCTTTCATTCGTTAAGGATCCTACCCTAGGTTGGGCACCTAGCATACCATAAGCCATAAACCAGAGTTTACAAATCACAGTGCTTCAATTCACACAACATGTTAACGCAAACCAAACAAATCAGACTGAAACATACTCCAATGTGTGAACTCCAGAAATGTATCTTGGGAACTTGGATGGGATATTCCCTCTGCTTCACTGAGGTTACTTCACTAGCCATATGGGGAGCTATTTACAGAGTGACACATCCCACACATGTTTAACAAACAAAAGGCTGATATAGCCCAGCTGTATAAGTTATACAGTCAACAAATACTTCATGGAGATGCTTCAGTCATTAAACATAGTTGTGCATGGAACTAGAAAATCACTGGCATTGATTTGATGAAAATTTGACAAAACTTCATCAATCATACGGGAATAAAAATAAAATTATTGGTCATTTGAGAAGGAAGGCTCTGAAAAAGGAGCCGAGCAAGGAATGAAATTCACTTTTTCTTTTTGATGTGGAGGTACATTTCTTTATTTTATTTCTTTATTTCTTTATTTTATTAATGGGATTTATATGCCGCCCTATCTCCCGAAGGACTCAGGGTGGCTCACAACAGTAAAAAACATATAATACAAAAATTTAAATTTAAAAAAATATTAAATAGAAATCCCCAAAAAACATTAATTAAAACCAGCAACAGCAAATATACACTAATAAAACCAATAACACCCCCCCCCCATTTTTAACTTTTAAAAATTCCATGACCAATCCTGTGGCTCTATTGCGCCATACAGCTAATTTGTGAATTACAATTTATTAAATATGCCACTGAAGTGCAATACATGACAAGAATGCGAAATCCTGAATATGGTCCAATTGTGAGTGCATGTCACTACTATTGTATAAAATAGGATTATATACTTAAGATTTTCTTGCCTGTTTATATCAGCAATTTGACTTGAAATTCATGTCAAGAGTTATTTCTGCCCAAATCTCTTAATATATGGTGCACTGAATATATGGTGAATGAATATGGTGAACTTTGATCATCACAATACAAGGTAATATAGTAAATACACCCAGAGAGGGGGGGGGCAATAACAAGACATTGCTATCTTCAATAATTTAACTGATAAATAACAGCTTTTCTATTTATAGAAATATATGAATATATGTCAGATGGCTGCTTTTATGTTTCCATGCATAGGTCATATGACAGGTTATTTTGTTTAAAGCCAGTTCCTTTTTAAAAAAAAATTGTGAAGAGGAATTTTTTTAAGTATAATTATTTTTTTTTTAAAAATGGGCCTACATGTCAGCCTTGATTCTTGGTGATTGCCTGGACAAGTCCTTGCAGTTTTCTTGGCAACACTACAGAACTGGATCACCATTGCCTCCTTCCGGGGTGGGGGGGGGGGAGAGAGAGAGATCAACCCTAGGGCAACCAGTTGGTTTTGTGCCTAAGAAGGACTAGCATTCATGGTGTCATGGTTTGTAGTCTGGTGCCTTAACCACCACACCAGAATGATTCTCATCCTGAAATTTACTTGGAATATTTTGATACCTGGGAATTCAGACACATCTCACACCTTTACAATGACAAACTAATCTACTGGCTGTATTTTAAAAATGGACTTTTAATGTGCATAAAAAGCCATCTTGCATACCTTTGTTTTGCCTTTATTACAAAAATGTGTCTTTGTTTGCTTGTTTGAAACACTATATGAATGATTTGCCTTTCCGATCCATATCCGCTGCATCAGAAATTAATGCATGTATTGTGATGGAAGCATTTGCAGATGACAGCCTCAATGTGATGCGCATGGTGCATTTGTGATTTAAGCAAAAATCCAACAATTCACTAACAAGCTATTTCAATTAAATATCACTTGGGCAGCAGTAAAAAGATTATAGCAATGATACAGGGGAAAGAGAAGGAAAAAACTTAGTGTGTGTGTGTGTGTGTGTTCACGAATAAAGAATGAGAGTGAGCATCTTGTAATTGTCTGTTTCATTTAGCTTATTTTTAAAGAAATAAAGGCAAATATAAAGATTTCCCTGTACAGATGCAATGCAATCTTAAATTTTGTATTGATGGTGATAGGGGAAAAAAAGGCACAGCAATCCAAACACCTATTTTGGGAGTGCTCAGACCTTATTGTTTTAAGAGAACCTGTGCCTGTGGAGCCCATATGAGCAGAGTGGAAGTGATGGCAGAGAGATGTTCCTTCTTCTCCCTTTGCAAGGTCCTTATTCCTTCAGATCTTTGATCAAACATCACCAGTTGTAGTCTAAACCAGGGGTGTCAAACTTTGTCAACCTTAAGACTTGTGCACTTTAACTCCCAGATTTCGCCAACCAGCCATGCTCCCATACAAGTCTTAAAGTTGACAACTTTGAACATCCCTGGTCTAAACTCTCCTTGGCTTTCAAGATAGCATAGAGGGCTAGGAGACTTGGTTCTTTTAGGTCTAATGCCACTCTCAGTCTGCCCCTTGGCCAAGCTTGTCATGTTCCTTCATTGGCTTTTGTTGTGTTGATTGTTCTGGCATCAGAAACTATTGGGTTAAAACAAGGGTCTTCAAACTGGGCAAGTTTAAGACTTGTGCACTTCCAACTCCCAGAATTCCTGAGCTAACATGACTGGAGGAGGAATTCTGGGAGTAGAAGTCCACAAGTCTTAAAGCTGTCAAGTCTGAAGATCCCTGGGTTAAAGGCATGGGAGTTCTGCAGTCAAATCTGTTAAGTTTGCATGAAGAGTCAGACGCGAGGAGTTCCAGCAAAGAAGTTTATTAGTGACTACAGCTCAAAAGAACCCGTACGGCTGCTTCTTATAGCCTGCAGCCGTAGCTGCCAGCCAATGGGAGTGCAGGGTTTCTTCCCGCACTATTTAAACCAATACCATTTGACATTTTACAAGAACAGTTCAAATAAACCAATAACATTCAAACCTACATACATAACACCCCTCCCCACTAGGTTCAGTCCATACCAAACCCCAACCTATCTAATGTATTCCTTTAAATAGGTGGGGCTCTTACGCACGCTGAGACCTTCGTGGTTCAGAAGTTTTAACGCTTCACCCAGTGAGAGGGAAATGTGTCTGCTGACATTTCCTGTTGGGACTTCCTGTGAAAGGAGACCCTGTTAGACTGTTAGAATCTGGTCTCTCCTCCCAACCCATCTCCATTCCAATGTCAGCACCCAAGTCAGGTAGTGATGTGCAATCTTCCACTTCTAAGGATGGATCTTGGCTTTGTGACAGGGTTCGATGGTTCCTGCCGCAATGGCTCGCTACACATGGGGTTGATTCCTGTTTGCTGATTTTCCTCCTGTTCCCTCCTTCCCCTAGAAGGAACATCAGGTGAGGGACCTAGAGAGGACAGGGCGATGTTCCTGAGGGAACCTGGATCTGTTGGTCAATGTGCCTGCTCCAGAGGAGACCATCCTCTGTTTGTACCCTGTAAGAACGAGGGCCCGTGATGTGAGTTATTTCAGCAGGAATCCACAAAGGTTCACCTATAGGTTTCCTAGCATAGACAGAATCACCACACTAAAAGAACGAACTTTGGAAGTGGGAATCCAGTGGTGCTGGTGCAAGTGGGATGAAGGCGGTCAAGGAAGACCAAGTTTCCTGCCCATCAACAACTCTGCTGGGGACAAGTTATTTGATGGGCTAGGAGTGATGTGTTGAACACTAAGAAGTTTTTCAAGCTTCAGTGATGTCCCCAGGACCCAGCTGCTGAAGCTTCTTTGGTGAAGCGCACATGCTCAGCCCGCCATTAAAGGTGCCCAGGGGCAGTGAGGGCATGTCTGATGCCCTGTTGAGCTAGAAAGGATTCAAAATGTTAGATGTGAATTGAGGGCCATTGTCAGAAACAAGGACATCTGGTAGCCCATGGTGATTAAACAATTTTCTGAGCTGCTTGATGACAGCCTCAGTTGTAGTGGATGTCATGGGAATTACCTCTAGCCATTTAGAGTATGCATCTACTAGCACTAGAAAAGTGTGCCCTCTTGTAGGGCCTGCAAAATCAATGTGGATTCTAGACCATGGGCCCCTAGGACATTCCCATTCCTGTGTGGGGCGTGAGGTGGGCAGGCCTGACTACCTGGCAATTGGGACAAGATGCTACCCAGTTTTCAACCATTTTGTCAATACCTGGCCACCATACATAACTCCTGGCCAAACCTTTCATCCTTACAATCCCAGGATGACCCTCATGTAACATTTCCAGTTTTGCAGGAATAACCACCCTGTTACCCCACAAAATACATCCTCTTAATACAGATAATTCAGTTTGCCTGGACTTAAAAGGTTGGGCAAGGTGAGGTAGATCTTGAAGAGGCCAACCTTTCTTAATCCAGCCCATAACAGGTGCTAATACAGCATCTTTGGTAGTTTCTCTGGCAATCTCAGCAGCATGGACTGGAAGCTTAGCAACGGTCTCCGTGTGAGTTTCAAGTTCAAAGTCCTCCTTGTGGCAAGATAGTGGGCAACGACTCAGTGCATCAGCATGTCCAATGTCCTTGCCAGGCCTGTGAATCAGTTTGTATGAATAGGCTGCAAGAAATTCAGTCCACCTCAGCATTCTTGGTGACAGGATATTAGGTGTTTGTCTCCTGCCACAATGCCTAATAAAGGTTTGTGATCTGTAACAATGGTGAATGACCTGCCATACAGATATTCATGAAATTCTTAACAGCTGCAACAACTGCTAAAGCCTCCTTGTCCATTATTATAATTCCTCTCTGCTTTGGACAGAGTGCGAGAGTAAATGCAATTGGGGCTTCCCTTCCATTGGGAAGTCTGTGACTCAAACCCCCACTCCAAAAAGGGATGCATCACAAGTCAGAACAACAGGCAAATTCTCAGAGAATTGTATCAACACAGCATCAGACGTGATTAGTCTCTTAATACTGTTAAATGCTGACTGTTCCTTCCGCCCCCAGATCCAAACAGCTTCTTTATCAAGAAGGCGATGTAAGGGCTCAGCAATAGATGCTTTGTGAGGTAGAAACATGTGGTAAAAAGTTAATAAGTCCAAGGAAGGCTTGCAAATCTGCCTTGCATCGAGGTTTAGGCTTCCTTGATGGCTTTAACCTTGGCATCAGTAGGATGGATGCCATGCTTGTCAATCATATACCCCAGGAACTCAACTCTGTCTGTTTTGAGGTACATTTGTCTTCCTTGACTTTAAACCCGCACTTTTCTGAATCTGGAAGACTT